>JAJHUR010128533.1:0-36013 GCA_027495735.1 Lutjanus campechanus
GGAGGGGGAGGAGGAGGGGGGGCAGATAAAAGGCTACGGGAGAGATTGTGTTTGAAGGATGAGAGAAGAGAATGCTGGAGACATCCCCAGGGCGAGGATGTCTTTAGATCTGAATTCACCTGCAGCGATGCATTTTGACAAAAAAGGAAACATCTCAACTGTAATAAACTGAGAGACGGAACAGACCAGTCAGAGGGGCTCTCAGAGAAGCTTGAAAGACGCTTTCTGGAGGTGCATGTTCCTGTTTGTGTGGGCACGTGCAAAAAAAAAAAAAACATGTATGTGCATGTGAGCATAAATGAGGGGTAGAAGGGGGAGTGAAGAGGAGGCATGCTGGTGATGTCAGTGCAGAAGCTGGGGGCGGGGGTGGATATGATAAAATATTCAGCCCGGTTTTATGGGTGTATACTCCATTCTCTTCCCTCGCTCGGTGTTTGCACACAGATATGGATCCTATGGGAGCCACCATTAGATCAGCCAAATGACTGCCTCTCTGCCATATCAAAACCTTCTGCTTTTTTAAGCAGGCAAATGCAGTGCTCTGCCAAGCGAGGGCAGGTACAGCTGTGCCTGACTGCTCCCTTTCATGCACACACTCATGGACACACACACGTGTGCTCAAACACACACACACACACACACTGACAGAAAGATTCAGTAGTCCACTGTGGCTGATAAGCCCAGCACAGGCCAAGTTCAGTTCAACTTTTCTTCCTCTGGAGCCAAATTATGGACCCCCTTTCTCTTTACCTTTCCAAGTTTTGAAATAATATTCATGAAAGTCATAACTCTGTTGTTTCCACAATCACAAATCAATGCAGAACAGCCAGTGTCCTCAAGCAGACCTTATTTTAAAGTTGAGACTGATTCGATCCAATATCAGTACGGAGTGCCGAAACTGACGCAATTCACTCATCAGACTGACGTTATAGATCCACGTGCCAAACCATAGTATATTTTTATTAGGGCCTGGCTGATACTCGATTTTGGGGGGCCGATGCCAATACCAAAGTTCTAACTCCAGAGTGTGTATTTTCAAAGCAGTGGGCTTTTGTTTTCAGAATAAGGAGCTTAGCTTTACATTGACAGACAACTTGCACTTATAAACAGCTGATCAACTTACAGTGTAGGACTTGTCCTTGCTTTTATGGTCAATTTACAATGTTGCACTTGTCTCGCGCTCCTGCAGTGTTCCTGCAGCCTGTCTGAGCTTCTTTGCTTCTGAAGAGGTGAGGGCGGGGGGAAACTACTCGCTTCAAGCATAGATTGTGTAATAAATAGGAATTAAATTTGTTTAATATACAGTCTATGGCTCCAACTCACTATTTGGACTGCTGTACTAATTTTTGGATCCACAATTGCCCCCTTAAGTGGTATCAATATCAGCAAATATCCGAATTCAGGTATTGAATCAGGGCCAAAAAAGTGGATAGGTGCCGTTCTATATTATTCTGGAAAGTCTACTTATGAAAAGCCTCAGTTTATTTGTTTCAGAGGGACACAAACACAGATATCATTTGTCCAATCAATCATCAGAGCTAATCTGATCTATTAACAGTGATGAGACACCAGTGGAGCCACTTGTTTCTCTCTGACCCTTGTGACCTCCAGCATGTAGATGAACGACGCCAGCCGGCCTGTAGGCTTGATAATTCCTTTAGCCTTCGCAGGACACGTTCACAAAGGATTGATTGTCACTAAAGGTCAAGCTACGGGTAAGGGCACTCGTGACAGCTACTACGCTGTCTGTCAGACAGTCTGCTGCTCAAACGGTCACACACTCACACATCCACACATACTGTACTGCTCATAAGCAAGCACATAAACACCCATGCAGCATTACAAGAAAGCGAACTAAAGAACTAAAGAGGCAATGCTTTTGCTCGTAAAAGATGATTTTTTTTGTTCTGAGCTGTAGGTAGTATGTGCACTGGTGCCAGGCAGATGGTGAATCATTTGTGGTTACTCCAGAGACCCAGTATACATTCTCTCACACATCCTTACACAGAGACAAAAAGTAATACACAAATATACCAAATGTATCCCAGAGCTTTGTGGTTTCTGTCTCTGCGTGTGCAATTCTGTGTGTGGCCACATTTTTTTCATTTGCATGTATTTGTGCATTTACACTCGGGCGTCTATGCTCTAGTATGTGCTCTTGTGTTTGTCTGAGGCTATATTGTGCGACTTGGTGGCAAGCAGGCAGCCGAGAGGAAGAAACACAAGAGGCACCGGATAAAATTGGATCTGACAGTCTCCATTGGTGTTGGTGGAAAATTTGACTGCTCCCTTCAAGTGGTGTGGGGGTTTGATATTTCAAGCTCCCTCTCTCTCTGACAATACGCTAGACAAAACAAGGTTTACAGAAATCGGCAAATGTTAAGTGAGCAACAGAGAGGGAGGACGGCACGGTGACTGAGCAGGAGCCTGGCTCCACCTTTCCAGCCCCCACACCCCCTCTACCTCAGTCTCCACGCCTGTCCCCTGTGACAGGATGTCAGCATTGTTCAAATGCAAAAACAGCCCTCCTGCCTTCTGATATAAACACATGAATCTTAAATCTGGTTGAGGAGGAAATTGAAGAGGTGGCACACCGGGGAAGCGGGGCACTGTGAATGAATCTTAATGTACTCTAAATCAGAGCAAAGCCTTGAAGGGCTGCACAGGGCTGCTGTTTATTTCTGTACTGAAGTCAAATCTCCACGGGCGTAGCTGTGTGATGCCTGCTGGTGCAGGGAATCAATTCTTAAGAGACCTTGTGGTGACAGAAGGGGAAATCACAGTGGTGTTTGAAAGACATTCCAGGAGGGGTTTGAGGTAAACATCAAGGTTTGCCACTTTGCTAGGCCTCAAGCTAGGGACAAAGCAGAAAGAGACGCATAATGCTGTAAAGAGTGGATAACTCCTCCTTTAAACACTAACAGAGGTTAGGAGCACTTTAAGTGACGCCGCTGAATGTGATCACAAATGACTGTAGTGATGAAAATAACTGCCTGTTGACAGGAGAAACCGTTTGAGCCACAGAAAAAAAAATATAGGGCTCCAAAGTTTATGCAGGTGCGATAAGCAACTTTTTTTTTGTACTATGCAATGAGGAGTAATTACCAACATAGTTTAGATGAGTTATTTTCAAAGAGGAGGCCTCCAGGGGGAACCAGGGGGGCCTCAGCAACATGCTAAAACAATAAAAAAAATCTAATTATTAATGTTATGTGAAAAAAAATATTTTATAATAATATATCACGCAACAAAATCTTATTTCCAATGATCATCTTTCTAATTGCTTGCCAGTCAAAACATCATTCATCATATTATACGCTGTCAGTGTTGGACTGGATGTGTCTGTGCCTGCAACAAAGCCGTTCTGCTTCTAGAATTTAGCTACAGTAGCTAATGCCAACTCACAAAAATGGACACTTTTTTTTTTTTTTAAAGAAAAGACCAACAGCCCAGCTGACAAAAAGCTCAGCTGCAAAAAAATCTGAAGAACTCCCTCAGTATGATGCAACATACACAGAGTTCAGATTTATTGCTGCACCTTAAAAATGGCTGCAAGTGCCCCGAACGTGTTCTCTGCTTTAAGACCCTGTAAAAAATGAGTGTTTTAAACCGTCTGAACTTAAGCATCACTTGAAACGAAAACATCTTGAAACAAAACACCCGGTCTCCTGGGTGAGAGTCTTGAGAGTTTGTTTTAGCTCCTCCATGTTTGGACTTTCTCTTTATACGACGTCAGCAGCCCAGGGTGTCTCACGCAGCCGTGGATGGTTTTATGTTGAAGTCATTTGAAAAGCCCGATGAGTGGCAGAGACAGGATTTAGTGGCATGTATCAGTAAGGTTGTAGATTGCAACCAGCTGAATGACGCTCCATGTAGACCCAGTGTTTGGTTTGTCCATTCTGGGCTAGAAAACCTGGCTTTGCAGCATGGCGGCCTCCACGGAAGAGGACCTGCACCCGCTGTTGATATAAACAGCTAATTTTAAGGTAATGGAGACACAATTCTTATTTTCAGGTGATTATTACACTAATGAAAACATACTTATGAATATTGTATTCCATTTCTGCCATATTCTGCCAACAGTTCCCACTCAATCTAGACCTTCAAGTTAAATCAAAAGGGATGCAACATCCAATAATGCAACATCATTTTCAAAGTCTATCCATTATAAGCTAATTTGCCGTTATGGCTTCCTTCTGGGTCTGAGGACACAGTGCCAAATATAGCATAGCTTGCAGGCCCCCACTTGCATCTGAGAGCGTTCAGCAGGAAGCCAGGCAGTCAATCCAAGGACGCAGGACTCCAGGGTTATTCAAGGGCGTTTTGGAGGCCCAGGGATGGGAGGCACTGTCCCTGTCAGCCCACGCAGCTGGACAAATCAGGCCTGACATATAGGACTACATAGTCCAAGCCTTTTCAGCGGTACACAAAAAAATTCATTTGTTAGGTGGCAGAGGAGAGGAGAGGAGAGGAAAGGAGAAGAGAAGAGAGGAGAGGATAGATAAGAGAACACAGGTTAAGGTCTGAGGACCCGGATCAATATGAGCTGGCCAGAGCTGTTGCCTGGAGCAGCCTGACACAATGAAAGAAATGAAGAGTGACAACCAAATGTCCTGACTCTCAGCACCTCACCGTTTCCCTTTGAGAGGGGAGACAGAGCTTTTGTGCCGCTCTCCTCTAATCCATCTGCAGCAGGAGGTAACTCATGCCTAATGGGTTTAGACCAAATCAGATTTCTGTGAAATAGAAGGATGCATGGCTGCTTTCAATTGCTTTGTTTTAAAGTGTGTTTTCTTTTGTGATATGTTAAGGTGAGCTTCACAAAATGAATGAAAGTGGATCTATGTTGAAATTAGTAAAGAGAAAGAACTAGTGTAACAGACAAGTTGTAACCAGGCTTGAGGAGAAATGGATTACATGTAACAGGATTATGTCATTTGGATGCAAAAAGTTTGAGTGTGTGTGCCTACAAATGTCCATAAATTCTGCTATTAATCTAAACATGCATTTGTACACAACAAATGAGAGAATATGTGGACAAAACCTACAACAAACATTATTTTAGGCAAATCAATTTCCTGGTTGCAAGTGCTGGTACAGTGGCTGAATCTTCTTTACGTATAATATACCTTTGTCACCTTCACAGTTCTTTCTTTTAATATCTAAGAAAAGTCTAACTGTCTAGGAACAGGCAGTCAGTGTGTGGTTTTAGAGCCGCGAAAAGCACTACACATCTTCTCTGTTTCAGACTGACCTATTCCCACTTCTGCCATCTTGAGTATCAGCGGAGAAACAGTGGTAATGTGTCTCTCCTGGTTCCTGGTTAACATAATAAACTGGTGACTGCCAGAAGGCTCAAGTCTCTCTGTGGTTCTTCTTTAATTATGAGTTAGAAACAGTTGTTCTCCGGAGAGTGAACTGGATAAGTGAACAGCGTGACTGTTCAGAGACACCAGTGACAGTTTTTGTACTGTACACAACAGATGGAAGCTAAAATCTGTTAAACATCCATTTTCCATCAATGTACTTAAAGTGACAATGTGTAAAATATGGGTCACCTGTCAAAGGTAACGCCAAACTGGGGGCTCCTTTTGCTTAAGTATGTCACATCAAGGCATCGGTATTAAATTAAGACTGTTTCATAACCAATTAAAACACCCTGTAGTAGCATTAATCACAGAAGTTGAAGGTGATCAAATAAGGAAAAGAAGCGTCATAGCATTTGTAAGGGAAGACAGACAGCCCCACTGACAAATCAATGTATAACTGATGTTATGTGTACCCCAGTGGAGCGCAATGTTCTTTCATTTCATTCCTCAGAACAGAAAAGGAATGTCAACATCTACATGAAACAACCTTCCATCTCTCACCTGTAAGTTAAATAGCCAGCTCAATCATGCCTTATACCCACTCTTGTCATCACGCCGTGAAGTGTTGGGCGAATAAATCTGCAATGACATGCAGCTGAGAGAGCGAAAGAACCCCGTTCTACCTCCAGCCCAGCACACAAACCATTTAAATCCCTTCCTCCCTCTGTGCTTTTCTTCCCCAAATGTAATTACAAGCCTGGTGAGGGTGGCTACTGTGGCCTGGGCAGCCTGCAGAACACAGCATCAACACCAGCACTTGGTGGTATCAAAAGACCAGGCTGTCTCCTCCAAAGCACCTCCGCACCTCACTGCTCCGTAGACTGTGGCTCCTCCAAGCTACACCAGACTAACCCCATGCTTTCAGCACCACTGGATCCTTCGCTTTAGCCCCAGGCGGACAGAACTGGTCGGACTGATAAAGACTGAAAAAGAGGATCTCACTACTGGGCTGTATTATTACATCCATGAACACATTATGCACATATGCACACATACACACCCGTGCACAAAAACACATGTGTGCACACACTACCTCCCACTGTGACAGAGATTTAAGACCATGAGGATGGTAAGCTCCCTTAGTGCAGCATGATGGAAACCAAATCCCAGGAACATTCCTTTCCATGTCCCATGCAAGACATGTCTGCCTCCTGGGGGAGACTGTGTCCCTGTTTTGAATGTGTGTGTGTGTGTGTGTGTGTGTGTGTGCATGTGTGTAAAGGCAGAAGGATCACAACCAGAATTTCCTAATTAGTTTCCTTAAGTCCAATATTTCCCAGGAAAGTACAGCAGAGCTCCACTGATGCCATTCATTTGCAGGTAATAAGGGCTACCGAGAACCAGGCAGACAGAAAGATAAAGATGATGGCAGATGAGAGATATCAAGGGTGGGCCAAGTTGTAGTGCGGGGTGTGGTGTGGGAGAGACAAGGAAGGGACGATCAGGAAATAATCGTCGCTTTTAAGGCTTGTTTTCCGGGAGATGCTGGGCCACCTGCCAGTGATGCCTCCAGCTGTGAGCCCACGCCACGGGACTCTGATTGACAGGGAGGGTAAATAGTTGCTAGCAGGGGCTCTGATTGTATCTCTCACCTCGGGCAGACTAGAAGCCACAGTGGAAGGGTGATTGGGTTTTGTTACAGCCCTTCAGCCACAAATTAAGTTGGCATCTCCGCCGAGCCATCCGAGATGCACGTTTGCTTAGAGCTGATTTCTGCTCCTACAATCAGCCCCGTGCCCACAAAAGACACAGAAACACACATCTGTCTCTGCTACTTTAACAAAGGCTTTCAGAGGAAAAGAGCAGCACCTTTACACAGCCTGTTCAAGGCAAGAAATGTTATTAAACCTCGACGTTCTGTATTAAACGTACAAACAGAATCAGAGACGTTGTTCTGTCTACCACAGCGGAGTTAGTGACAGATCAAACTGATGTCTGTATAAAAGGGTTAACGGGTCATCTCTAAACGTCAGATATGGATACGGACGGAGCGTTCTGTCCATACTTTGTGTTTACTTTGTATTTCTGCACGTTTTCTGAAAGCTTAGTGATACAGATGAAACAGAGCAGTAACTCCAGTAGTTGTGGGGGCAGTTTTGCAGTGTAGACAATAGTTCAAGCGAGACATGACCACAAGAATTGGAAGGAGGCATTGGAAATGAAGTTCGTCATCAATTAGTAAGGGAGAAGAATTCTCTGTCCATGTGTCACAATGTCTACAACTGTCTACAATGCCGCCTATGGTTTTGCCTCTTTCTCGAGAGGTTCATTATTATAACACCCACCAGTGATGCCATGCCTGTTGTTGCCAGAAACGTTTTGCTCCTCTTCCTCTTCTTTGGGGTAACTTTTGACTCTGAGCAGTGCCCTCTAGTGCGTGTATTGCTTATGTATGTGGGCGGAAACCGTTGCATCACTCGAAATCTATTTTTGTACATAAGGGAGGCATAAATGAGTCTTAAGATGGGATGACAGGACAAAGGGTTACATTTTGATTACATGGCATGTTCGACCCACTCTGCGGGATTTGAAAAGCAGCCAACGGCAATTTGCAGCTAACTCAAAGAAGGAGAACAGCAACAGAAAATCTGCCACTTGGGAGACGATGACATCCAAGCAGATGATGTGATCAATTGCCATATAACAGGAAGGTAAAGGCCATTGTTATTGTTTAAAAAGCAATGTTGCTGCCTACTAATGTTGTAGTGACATATCACGCCATGGGTTGGGTGCCAAAACTCCTTTATGACCTACCATACCGAATCCCAGTGCAGATTACAGTGCCTCATTTTGGTGCCACATGCCTAAACTGCTGATTTAAATAGTTGCCCTGTGGTGCGGATGTTACAAACGCATCACCAGACACACCTAGTTAACACTACTGCACTACTCTCTCTACACAGCTCTGGCTGCAGGCCACGTTAGCCTACCGTTAGCTAGGACCTACTGTAAACACTGTTAAAATTCCAAGCTAAATGGTCTTAATTGGCTTTATTTCACTCAAAACAATTCCAGCTGGACAGACGTGCAATAAATTTTTAAAGGGAAGACGCATCAGATGATGCACTGGACAAAATTGTAAGCGTTTTGTGCTTTTCTTCTTTTTCAAAAAAGTACCATTTTAGGCACTGTTTAGACACCAGGACCATTTAAAAAGTATTGTTTTAGCACAGGTATCAGAAAAAATCCCAATGATACCCAACCCTAGTCACCCCCGCCATGCCTCTTCTGCTTCTGGAACATCAGCATGCCATCGAAAATCGCACACTGGAGCAGCTTTATGCTGGGTTTTCTTTATGGCAGAATTGCTGGCCCTCCATGTAAAAAAGGTCTATGGATGAAGCTACATGGAGGGAACAAGGAATAAGTAGGTAGAGCCAGAAAGAGACAGAGAGCAGAGAGAGAGAGAGAGAAATATGTTTACCAAACACTCTGCAGGGACTGTATTGGAATTTGAAGGCCTGATTTTTCTGGAATGCCTGTTGTGTTCAGGTCACGCAATGTAAGAAGGGGGATTTGCCAGCGTAGGAGGAATACTTGGCTCTGCTAAACTCTCCCCACTGAGGACAAGCTGGAGCTAAAAGAAGGTGCTCAAGGTGGGGGGAAACTTAGTATGCTGAGCAAGAGCCGAAGAGTGTCAGCTGACTCAAAGCAGACACATAAGCACCAATCGAATTCTGCTTCCACCAGTCAGGCGCAAGAATGATAGGAAAAACACCACTGTGGCTTCAAACAAAGTGGATTTCTGTCTGTGTTAGATTGGCCTCTTCACACTGGAGTGATGGAGCAATCACAGGCCACTTCTGCGCTGCCATAAAGTGACGGGACACAGGCTTCACAGCCATAACATAAGCCCAACTTCTGCTTAACAAAGGCGATCCGGCTAGTTTAGAGGACCTAAGAAAAGGGCGCAAGGAAAGGAGCGGAAATGAGAAAGGAAGGGTGAGAAAGAGGAGGGGGTAAGAAGTACAGCTGAGCCAACACCAACAACTATTACATGACTCATCCCACATCTGCAGCCTAAACTGAGGTGGACTGTAACCAGAGCTGAGCAAGAGTCCACTGAGCGGCACAGCCAGTGGACACACTATGTACAGTACACTGTAGACTAAATAAGACGAGACACTTTGCGTCACACTTTCTGTATATTGCATTAGGCCTCCTTGTACTGTACGCCTGCTCAACAAGGCTCTGAACTTTAACTTTGTTTCTGTTCATGGTAGGGATGTCAGTTTTGGATAATTTTGCTTTTGTTAGCCCAACACCCATTAACTGGTAACTAACCAAGTAATTAATTAAAAGACCTGAATTACTATCTCGTATCCACTTTACTTCCATGTTTGTCAGTTCTCACTATACTGACATGATGATGATTCCAGTGAATAATTTCCAGTGAGAAACATGCTGTCTTCACTTAGAGACTATTTTTACAGAGGAGTGCAGAGGACTGACAGAGAGTTGAACATTATTTGGTCACAGTGAAGTTGATCTTTGACCTTTACAATATAAAATTACATTTGTACACAAAATGTCATCATTAGACATTTGTGTGAAATGTTGTTATAATTAGTATATGAATTCTTGAGTTACAGACAAAAATCAGTTAGTGAGGTTGTTTGACAAAAGACAGCCTTCAGTGGATGGAGAGGATGATGGAAACAAAGTGGCTCTGAGTGTGGAACAGACCACGCAACATCAGTCCCAGTCAGAATTTATGAAGTGACGGGTAGTTGCGATGTAGCTTTCCTTTTTACCCTACCCTCAGCTCATCCTTCTTCTGTTTTTCAGTGCATTTGTCACAGTAGCTCTTTACACTACAGTCCTCCTTTGAAATTTCTATCCCAGGCAGAAATAACTGTTTTTTGTGTGCCCATTAGAGTTCAAATTAATGCTGAATGCTTGCTGAATTAGTCAGTGTCTGTTTGTGAGTCGAAAGAAATCATTGGGAATCTTGTAGAAGGCGGAGATGTTTGTAACGGTTAAATTCAGCAATATGTTAATGGAGTCTGACAGGCTGTGAGACAGGCAGTCACTGAACTCCAACTCTAGAGTGTGTATTTTCAGAGCAGTGGGCTTTTGTTTTCAGGATAACAGGTTTAACTTTGCATTGACAGACAATTGACAGCTGATCCACTTACAGTGTAGAACTTGTCACCGCTTTTTCTTGTCAGTTTCCAATGTTGCACTCATCTTGTTCTGCTGTAACCAGCCCAAGCTTCCCCAAGTCTAGGGAGGAGGAGGCAAAGGGGAAACATCTCGCCTCAACCATCGATCGTATATTAAATATTTAATATACAGTCTATGGCTCCAACTCTCTATTTGGACTGACATCATAATTAACATTTGACTTTGTTGCATTTCTGGAGAAAGTGTTCCCACACCAAGCTTTATTTTTTCCTCAGACTGCTAGCCAGGGAAGCCGTTATGCAGAGTGTGTGCATGCAGATTAACGTATATGGGTAACCCATATTCTCAATAAAATATTCTCAATAGCCCACCAATTAATGGTTAACTGTTGATGTCCGTAGTTCATGATTCAATAAGTTCAAGTCTTCTTGTACATTTGGGCACTACAGAAAGATAACCTGGTTTAATGACACACTGACCCAGACACAGAATCCTATTTGTGCAGCCTCCTCTGTTCAGTGCCTGCCTGCTGTGTGTATATATGGTGTGCAATAAACAAGCAGAGTGCACGCTGGAGACAAGCCCATACAAAACTCATCATCTCTGGGATCGTAAGATTCCAAGACAGCTAGGATAATAACCATGAAGCGATTTTTCTCTTGTGCATCTCTTCAGAACTGCAGGCGTACATGTGCAAACACACAAACTGCACACACATACAAAGACAACACTGAAAAGGTCCCTTTTGTCTGCTCAACACTGATGAAAAGCTACCCACTGCGAACTTCAATCACATTCGAAAATGAGTCGGAGACGTGCTGTAACCCCGACAGTGTCATTAAGCCTGTCAGTCAGTCCCCTGGAGTTAGGGGAGGGGGAAACCGCCCTCAGGCTTCTTCAGTGTACTGTGTAGCCCTGAACTAGACCCGGAGGTACCCAGACCCTCTCCTGTGCTATATCCATGTCTGAAACCAGCATAATGAAGCTATATGATTATAAATTCTGCTTTGTATGTCCATAAACCCCCAAATGTCAAACATCCAGACAAAGGAATCATGCATATTCTAATGACGTTCAGGGTAGATGATAACAAACACTACAATCTGAGGAATGATAGCTGAAATCCCATCATATATGTTCCCACGCGTTAAAACCCATGCGGTGCACACACACACACACACACACACACACACACACACACACACACACACACACACACACACAGATACAGACACACACAATACATAGAGCAAGATAAGCCTCCACATGCTGTCAGAGGCTGGTGTGTGATTGGCCTCTGCGGAGCTACTGCTTCTCTCATCATTAACTCTTCAGAGGATCACACTACTCTAATCACGCTAAGCCTCTCTGAATGGCGATGAAGTCAAAAACGTGCCCATGCACATATTCACAGATGCACAACACATTACACACACACACACACACACACACAAACGGCAAACACTTTCTTCATCACCACAATCAGAAAACCTAATACACACAAGCAGCTGTGTGCAGTCTGTAGCAGCAAGTGATTGCAAACACTGTATGACCCAATTATGGCCATTTTGGAGGAATATTATAAAACTAAGAATCACTTATATGGTCAGCTTCCACAGAAATTGGACAGGTTGTGTCCACCTCACTTGCTGCCCCACTTTTTTTTTCTCTAACAGTCCAGCTAAAATCAAAAAGCCCAAATCTCCTTGATCAAAATGTTTATCTGATTCACCTTCAATTATTACCATGCACTCATAGTAATAGGCTTTTCAAGCAGCAGGGAGTAATATGCACATTTTTTAAACCTGAGTTTTCCCTCTTGAGCAACACATGTTATTACTGGAGGTTGTTGGGGCTTTATGCAGCATGATAGGAAAACTGCAGGCACTAATCCGTGTTGAAAAAAGCACCACCACCTCCTGCATGGTGTTCAGGTAAAAACAACTTTGAGGCCTGCTTTTATTTATGTGTGCAGTTAAAGGGATTTGGATTATTTGAAGTGAGTACTTATCAATAGGCGGTGGAATACCTACAGTAGAGGTCTGTAAGGTTAAATTACTGATTTTGCCTGTGGAGTATGGTTGGTGTGGAGAGAATGATATTTGTCTTATATAACAGCGGTTACTAGTCGGAAGAGGCTGTCTGATGGCAAGGTAAAGCAGTCTAAATATAGCATACACTTAAACTGATTTAATTTTTTTAGGAGGGCACTGTTTAAAGTAGCTAAAATACATTTTGCCGCTAACCCTGTCCACAGCAGTGTTTCTCCAAACTGGGGGCATGCAAACCAGAATCTATACTGCAGGTCGATAAGTACTTCATACAACCCCACCTCAAATAACCCAAACAATCCCTTTAACATTCCATTCAAAAAGACACTAGAATTGACCATCAATCAAATAAGACAATTAAGAACAGTGCTCTTTATAGTAAGGCTGAAAATACAGCTGTATTTGTCATAGTTTGTTGAATATCAGGTGTTGATCAAGGAAAATAAACTTTGGTTAACGTATTAAAGCTGTGGCAGGCAGTTCATTTTTGGCGTCATTGCACAGAAATACCATAATAATCTTTGAGTGTGTTGTAATTCAAGAGGTCTGAGAGAAAACTATGCTTCTGCACCTCCTCACGGCTCTGTTTTCAGCCTTTCAAAAGTGTGGTCCGTGACGGGAGATTTTGGCAAATCACGGGTCATTTCAGAAAGAGGGCGTTCCTATTGGCTGCAGATGTACCACACGTCCCTTCAGATGGCGAAGGCTTGATTCAATGGCAGAAAATCCTGCAGAAAATTCTGAAACTTGTGATAAATTTCCATTAACTCCTTTGCCTACAAAAGCGGATGTGAACCCTCAGGCTCATTATGTTCAGTGCCATGGTGCTTGTATCAACAAATGGCAAAGAGGCATGATGACAAACAGTGGGGATTAACTGAGCTAGAAAGACAGTGTGTGTTGTGTGTGGTGTGCCAGTCTCTCAAAACTGCTGTTACACAATGTCGCAGCTGCCTCTGAGCCTCGGGCACTCTGCCCCAGGCTGGAGTGCTGGAGGGGCGTCTTTGACAAGACGAGTCACAGCAAGAGGGACTTGGGTCCGCAAAGAGCAGGGTGAGGTTTTGCAGGGACTCCTTCTGCTGCTGTTCAAGCTTGTGGGTTTGGTGGGAGGGGCTTAGCAGAGTGATACAGGGAGCAGAGAAAGAGGCAGGAGGTTTTGCAATGTGCATGTTCAGTTGCTGTCTACTACAGCTTTAAAGGTGCTAAAAACAACACTGAACCTCATTATATGTCAGCAACAGCTATTTGCAGAGTCAACATATAGTGGAGTGATGCCAGTCGATTTCCGGTCGTCTCTGTTTAGCCAAGATGGCCACGTGTGCATGTTCATGCATGCTGCATCCGTTTTCAACACAGCGGCCTGGTGAGTAACTTTCTCATGTTACAGCTAAACGGTTCACTAAAATATGTTTCTGTCAGGATTTTAGGCAAGAAATAGGTGATGCAGTAACAGTTTGACAGTTTGATCTGAGTTTCAGGAGTCTCCACTGGAAACAGTGGTGTCCGGAAGGGAACCCTACATATATTCAACTCTCCCGAGATTTGTACGCCTTGTTTGTTTATTGCGCACATTGTATGAACTAATTATATTTTCTAATGTGAACCCTTTGTGTAAGATCTGGGTAGGTTTAGGGACATAAAACACACAGTTAGGGTTCAGGTTAGATCATAGTTTGGGTTAAAATTTTCACACTTTTTGCACTTTTTACAATCTTTTTCATTTTACAACAAAACTATCACCAACTATAACTTTTGAAAACATTTCAAGCAAAAAATATTCAATGCAGAAACATAATCTTGATTTATATTTGATCAGCACTTTCTAATGTTTGTTCAGATGACACTTTTTTTCTCCCCTAACTTTATTGAGAAAACGAAAGCATGCGTTTGTTTTGGTCTTAGATGATGAAGCGCTACCGCAACCTCCAGGGTAAATGTAGCAGCGTGCAGCACCTTTAATAATGCAGTGATATACACAGCATTTCTAAATGAGAAATAGTCACTGAAAAGCACTAATCTCATAAAAGTGCAGATGTATAATTTTGCATGTATGCCTGTGTGTATGCATGTGCGTATGGCACTACAAGAGAACCACATTGCTCCAACCTGAGATGGCCACACCTTGCCACAAGCGAAAGCCAATGGCTGCAATTAAATCTGCTGACAGCGCCAGCATTAGCTACTAACTTTTCAAAATTGAGTCAGGCTACAATAAAATACCAGAGCAGTCTTTACCTCTGGGCCCTCTACTGAATATTTTACAACCTTGATTCAACTCGGTCCCTTTCTCGGTTTAAGACAGCACATTCAAGAGCTTTTTCTGAGGTTGATGTGTAGCCAGCTAAGGCCTGTCTCGACTGTTATTTAGAGACCATACTGTGTGCGCTGCAAGGTCAAGTATAAGCAGAACCCGTAGGCCTCCGTCCCCTCCTAAGATGGAGTACTTTCATTTCACTCACTTGGGGCCTCGTATTTTCTCTCCATTTTATTGCTTTCTCTGAGCGCTTTCCACAAAGACACATTCCACCTCCTCATAGAGACACAGGGCTCCCGTCCAAGAGAGAGTGGGGAAGGTCTGGATACTGTGCCACAGGGACAAGAATGCTGACACTGCTGTAACTCGGGACAAAAGCTAAAGATGAGAGTGGAGAGAGACAGAGTGGGAAAGAGAATGAGAGCCAGTCTCAGTGTATAGGAGTTGTTAGGAGGCTCGGGCCGAGCCAAACTGAGGAGCCATAATCCCCATCTTTGGCGTGATGTCAGGGATTCTTGCAGAAGACCATTTCCTCACTTTGCAAAAATGCCGTCTCCTACATCCCCGTGTGTGCCGCAGCTATATATAATGCAAACATCAAACGCTTGTAGCTGCGCTGACCTTTCTCTCCCCGGGAGACCCCTTGTTCCCTCGTAATACTAAAACCATTCCCCAAACACACACACTCAGAGTGGTTCCAAACTCCACTGCACCATCTGAATTTCACCTTATCTCTGAGGACAAGCTCATCTCTATTTTACAGATGGGCGAGCGGTGGGGACTAATCTGGTTCCTATCTTTGACTTCACTCTTTAAAGATCTGAGAAAGGGAGAACGCCGATGGAGGAGGGGCACTGCTTCACAATGCATCCTGTCTCAGGGACGGGAGAAAGGGGAGGACGAACAAAATACACTGCAGCATGAGAACGAACTTACAGTAGCTTCTTTCTTGTCATTGTGCTGAGTGTAATGGAAAATATCTCATGTATTTGTAACAGGAGTCTGGATACAAAGCCGAACAATTGCATATAAAATATCTCTACAAAAAGCACGGTCAACATGATTTATGTGTGCACAATTAGATGCATCTTAATCTTGGAAAAACAAATTAGTAGAAGTACTAATTAGTAGCATTCTGTGAAAAATCTGACCTATGATGAATACAGTTGCCATACATACTGTATGTACTCGTCCCACTAAACTTGCTCCTGTTTTTCGTCTCCAGCAGCGATCATTAAGAATCATCAACTCTGTACATAAAAACGTATTCATCTCTCCCTTATTTTATTTTTTTCAGTCAGGCGTCATCAGTGTTTTTACAAATTGCTTTAATAGTATACAGTGCTTCACACAGGACTCTTCCTTCATATTTTCAAACCTCCAGGCCTCCTATCTGTTGGAAATCTCACTTTCAATTTGGTTTTATTTGCAGAGGTTCAGTGATATAGAATGAGCTGATGATGAAGTTGTATTTTTTGTATATGTGTGAACAAATACAAACTGAACTAAACTAACTAAACTATTTAATAATTTATTGCTTACTTTTGATTTTTGAATATTTTTTATATAATAATTATTTTAGAGTCTGGACAATTTCAGAAGCCAGTGAGAAGAAATCCGTATATTTCTTGAATGTATAATCAGAGAAAGCTAACACAACGGTCAGTATCTCAGATAACATGGAACCACATTGGCCTACACCTCGGAGTAGCAGAGGCCCTTACACCTGACATTAACATGCGTCTTGTGTAATCTGATCACAAGCAGACAGTATATCAGTTGACATCTCGCACTAGAATGCATCCTCAGCAGTCAAGTGACCACTTGTGAATCAGTTCTCACTTCCTCGCTCTACATGCGAATGAAGACATGCATCATTTCCGTTTGCAAAGACCAAATGTGCTTTTGTTTTTAAGCAGTGGGAGGCAGCAATGCACACAGAAGAAGTGTGCATTGAAATGGAATTCAGAAAGCCTGTTTCGTGTGTACTCCATCAACAAGAACCCAGTTAACCTGTTGTTATGGTTTTGTCTGGTTGTTTCACACGTCCATATGATGCCACTGACACAAAAATGAGAACATATTACGTCATTTGAGTAGCCAGACCTTAACACACATGGTTATGTTGACACGTTCACTCTGAAACTTCCTCTGAATTGAAACTTTTCAAAGTGCAAGTGAGCTTCTCTCACTTATTCTCTCTGGATTAGGATCATATAGCTTGTAAATATGTACATAGTTTGTATGATCTTGTAAATATGTAAATAGTCTGTTTGAGCTTCTCTCTCATGCGTTCCCTCCTGATCTCTAGTGTTCATATTGAATCACAGGACTCAGTCACAGTGCCATAAAAAAAGAAAAACAAAATAAATGTGGAAATATAACGTCAAATGATGCCTCCCTTTGTAGGGTTTTTAAAAACTTCTTTACTTCAAATATGCAATGTTCCTGTAGTGAGTTTGTGATTATTCAGCTAGTGTTTCTCAATCTACCTTTCATGTGGCCGGTGACCTCTCTCTCCCTGCAACCAACACAACCCACTAAACTGTGAACGAATGCACGATGATGTCGTTAACATGCAAATGAGTATATAGCATCATATGGCGACTTTTAGCAACTTTTGGAGCTAGTGTTAGCTACTTTCATTGTAAAAGAGTTGGTAAAACTGATCTTGATCGGATCTCAGTGTGGACACTAGTGACACGTATTAATACCAGGTGTAAATATAATCAGGTTAAATCAGACAGTGTCTGGATACAATCTGAATGTGGGATGCATTTTAATGCAAGGTGTAGAGGGGGCTAAAGTGTTTTTGGTGCATACACACCTGTACTTAAAGCCGTCTAGCCATCGGAAGACATATGGTTAATGTCAGGTGTAAACAGGGTGAGTAGCTTCTCATCTTTATTCAGTGTGGGGTTTTAGGTCCATTTACCAGTTTTGGTTTTTATCTGTTTGGATGTCAGTGGTTTCATCAGAGTACTGAGCACGCTTGATGGGTCCAGCTCTGGCTGACTTGTTGTTTGGCTATATGCATAAATCGACAATCATTTCCATGGTCGCACTGACTAATCACAGCCAGTAATTGCTCCAATGAGTGAAAAAAGGGTTCGGCCGGGCCATTGCCCAGAGGAGACTGTTGGTCTACACAACTGGCTGTGTCTTACCTCTGACCTCAGCTCCTAATCACCAATTAGCATGCAGCCTTTTTTTGCATATTGACGTGAGGCAAAGGGTATCAGCTCACAATGCCTATTAAACAGGCTGAAAACAAAACTACAACATCAACAAAATTAAATGTCTGCTCCAGAGGACATCTCTTAAATGCAAATGTACACAAATCTTTTGATTCGAGCCAGCGTGTTGGTTGAGGGCAGCCGTAGAGGGAGCTGCCTTGGATTTGTAGCTCTCCCTTGTCACAACAATATCTTTTTTACCACAGAGCTGTTGACATGATTCATGAGCCAGAGGACTTGATGTGGTGTTGGTGTGCCGGCCAGATGAAATCCCCTCAGTCCACTAATATAGGTTTCTGTGTTGGGGTGTGCTTTACAAGTTACTGTAGCTAAGGAGCCATTTCACACTGCTGAGCAAGAAATAGGTCTTACTGTAGCTAAATCAACCCAGTCCACCCCTCCCCAACCCTTGTCACTGGAGACAGTGTTACACAGTACACACATAATTCTACACACACGTTCAATAAACACATACACACATTCCTTCTCTGACTCTCTCTTCCTTATTCTTTTCCTTCCTTCCCTTCATAACTACCTTCCCTGCCTCTCCCTCCTTCATTCCCTCAACCCCCCCTTTTTCCAAGTACCTCTCTTTCCCTCGCTCCTTCTCCTTCATTAAAATGGACTTCCTAAAGCCTCCATTCGTCTTGCTGACAGCTCCACTATCGATCGGACCGGAGAAAGGGATGCAGTTCCAGAGCTTTAAATGGCTCTTTGGCCAGCGTGGATGAAGGCTGGGCTGGACTGAGGCCGGAGGGGAAGAAGAGGGAGGAGGAGTGCCAGGTTTAACCGGGAGGTCTGCTCCACATCTGGACTCTGAGGCATTTTTGCTCACCAGTGAGTAAAGGTGCCACAATTTCAATATTAATTCGAAAATCGATTGAAATGAGCAAAATCGTACCAAAATCAAAGGCGGAATCACGATTCTCACAGTATTTTTTTTCTCTCTACCCCCCCAAACTTGAGGCATCTAGCGCGTGATCGAAAAAAAGAAAGTGCGATCTAATAAATGACCATATCGTCATATTGAAGTTTAAAAAGTCCCCATTAATGTAACTTCACTACAGCGTCTTCCTGTACTCATCACAGCAGAGCTGGTCCATGAAAAAGCTATTTTATGTAGTTAGCAGGTCTGAGTGATTGTCGATTTCTTTCGCTGTGGCATTAAAAGAATAAATCTCATGAGAAACTACCATCGATCAGCTGATCATGTTTGCTACTCTACCATCAGTTCCCAGCTCTGAAAAGTATCTGGAAGACCTCTGGTTTTAGGCTATTTTAGTTGTTTTCAGCCTGAGCGTAGCAGCTCAGTTGCTAACTCACTTTCACAACAAACTAGGTTCCCACACAAGCAGCTCACTTTCCTTAAAGGGGAAAGGTCGGCTGGTAAGATTGAACTCATATCAACTACTTTACGTGTTGCAATGCATCATATTCTATAACATCACTATTTGAGAATTTATGGTATGCTATTTTAGAGAAAATGTGTATATCTATATATATATCATATATCTCGGAGGAGCCTAAAAATAGCAATATATTATTTTTAAGCCATATCACCCAACCTGAGACACAGTGTAGCTTACCAGCCTTTATATCGCACTTGATACAATATAGACTTCTTTTTAAAGAGGGATTTGAAAAATGTAAATGGCAGTTCTGAGTGCATAAAACCAATGACTTGTTGATCTTCACAAATCAAAACCTGATAGTTTAAAAATGGTATAGTCATCAGGGGCATTTCTACATGGGGGGTGATGGGGGCACCGGTCACTCCCTTATCCTGAAGTATGATTGGTTATATGTCCAGTGAGAGGAGGGATCCTAGCTTGACCCAACTGCTGGATGAGTATTTTCAAATGTGCATTTTCTTTTTTAATTTTTTACGAGGGAGTCTCAGCCTGAGGAAAGAGGTACAATGGAGGTACAATTTCTTTTTTAGTGCGTAAAAATTAAATGTACGGAAGCTTTATATTAAATTAGGCTGGTTCCACTAGTGTTGTGATTGATGGGACTGTTTAATTTTTAATAAACATGTTTCTAACACAGGAATGTAAGATGCTGTAATGTTAGTAATTAAAGTACAGATGAGATATGGTACATTAATGTGTGTGTGTGCATGCACACCCCTGCATAAGCCAGTACACCACATGAGCCACCCGAGTCAAAAAAGTCTGGAAAAGCCCCTGATAGGCATCATTACTAAAGAAAAATGTGTTTAAATGGAAAAATCAAGAGAAAAATCGAAAGTAAAATTGAATCGTGCGTTTGGAGAATTGTGACACCCCTCCCAGTGAGTAACACCTCCACTGCCCTGACGACAGGAATCTGAATTTTCAAGAAAATGACTCAACAACTCTGTAATAAGGATTACTCTGATGAGATCAGATAACAAATTAATTAAGCAGGTTGAAAGCCAACACATTAGCCAGCCTCTTCGGGCCACTCTTCCGAAAGTGAGAACTATAATGGGACCACTCCAAACACTGGGAAAGAAGTGGAGGTGGGAGTGTTTCAGTTGGCTACACTGACACGCAATTCATTTCAATCAAAGCCATGTGAACCAACGTTCCGCTGGCTGACGCCTTTAATCGAGCTCCATCCCTTATCGTCAGACATTATCTAGGGAAGATGAGTTGGCACATTTCGTCTTCATCCCTCTCGCCGTGTGACATCAAACCCCACTGCCAAGATTAATGATCGGACATTTGATTTTCCTAATGATTAAAAGCTCTATGGTGTACTCGGTGTCCTGTGGTGCAGTGGAAACCCCAAGGAGCCCGTTGGATTCCCTCCTCCCTCTGATGAGCACTATCTACGTGTCTGTTGGTTGTCATCTATAATCATATTGTGCAGCACAACAGCGTATCAGGAGGCGAGGGAGCCTCCTGTGACCATGTCACTGTTTATTTGTGATCTAATCTGTCCCTCTGTATTGCCCTTGATTGGAGTAGCAAGGGAGAAAAAGATAGACAAGGTGTAATATTCAAGACAAATTACTCAACTTCCCAACTGTGAGCGGTCCAATCTACACAAGGTGCTGCAGCGTTTAGATTAAGGTCTTGTTAGAGTAGCATTAGCAGCGGGGCTTGTGATGCTTGTGTATTGACACTTTAATCAGTAAATGTAAGAGTCCATACAGCATTCAGCTTTGCAGAGCCAATTTGAAAATCCAAGCCCCTGATGGCAAAGAATCCTTTAAAAGTGGATTGTTTCTGCTCGTTCTAAATGCCACTCTCCCGCACATTACTGTGACATGGTCTGAGATTCTAAAAAAAATGGAGAAAGGATAAGACAAACAGGGATGGAGAGGAGAAAAATTGGGTGAAGAAATGGGGAAAGGAGGTGTAAGGGGGAAGTGAAGTAAAAAAAAGAAAGTGGAGGTGATGAGGAAGGGCGGAGGGAAGGAGAAATGGAGCATGGGGCAGCGAGGAAGGAGGGAGGGAGGGAGGAGGCAGCAGAGAGGCAGAGAGCAGTAGTCGATATAACGGCAGTCATTCATCTCCCTGACAGCCTTCCAAATGCTCCACTGGGGGAGACACAAAGCTGCGTCACCTCGAATGCAGCAAACGCACGGCACGCGCACACACGTTTGCATACATGTGCGTACACACACAGAGGAAATACATGTTTATGAGGCCTGATGCACATACACAGAGCTCCATGTTCTGGGTCAACGGCGTGTTGCGGGGCACAGCAAGTCAGTACATACACCATTACACTGCAACCTGTACAAGCACAAATCACAGCCACAGGCGTCACTTAGATATTCACACACATTCACACAAGCTTTCTCTCACTCACACGCACACACATATAAGGATATCTGCTGATTTGTTAAAATCATGTATATGTGCTGCAACAAGCAAACTAACAACAATGCAGCGTTTCCCTTACGTAGGCTCTACTTGGACGGCCCGAATTCTGTGTATGACAGAGCAATTTCATTCAATTTTGAACTATGGTCACATTAGTCACAGTTTGGGTGGCTGAGAGAAGATCAGTCTATATAATGATGCCATATTAATGTATTCATCATTATTAAAATATTAAAAGTTGCTTATGAATTCTACGAACTTAAACATACTGAGTGCCAGTAGATTTTTCCTCATTTTGTTAAAGTCTTTTTTTTCTTACTTAATAGTATTTTTCTTATCATTAAAATTATTCAGTTATTGCAATGAGAGGGGTGAATTACTGAAAATATTTGAGTCGTCTTAATCAATAATTTTAATTTACCTGTAATGAAAGAGTCCATGCAAGACTTACTCAAAAATATATCAAATATTTAACGTCTGATGACCCCCAACTTTTGAGTTAATGAACGCAAAGAAATTGCAGCAAATTTTTTTTATTTAGAGCTCTAATAGACACTAATATTTTTAAGTAATAGGCACACAGGCCACCGAGCCCATAAATGTGGTGTTTTCTCTTTGAGCTTGTTAAGGAAACTGGTAGCACTCCTGCCTCCATGCACTCCTACATTTTCATTGCCTTTTTGCATCGTCCAACTTTTGTGTTTCTGGTTCTACTGGAAGGATCACATTTGCAGTCTGAGTAAGTGTAGTAAGTAGCAGTAGCCTCGACATATTGTAAGCTAGCTGGGGACGTGTAGTGTTCACTGTTTTTGTAGAAAGTTGAACTAAAAGGTAACTGTAAACTGTAAACTTGTCTTGGTGAAGACATTTAGTAGAACTTGGTGGCTAAACAGTCACTTTTTGTGGCCACGAGCGATCAGGCTATGGTTAATCTTGAACACAACTATCTGAGAACATTTCACACTACAGCAGACACCAAACCTTTTCCAGCAATCATAGACTATTGTATGTCAACACAGTCTACAAAGTCTAATCAATCAACTCATGGAGCCAATGCACGAGAACTATAGGAGATGAAGAGGGAGAGTAAGACGAGCGACTTAACCCACGACCAGCTCAGTCATGCAGCGCAGTGAGGAGCCGTTTTATGAAGGACATGAATCTGTCTGTAAAATTTGGTTTCAAGTGATTCAAGAAATTTTCATATCATGTCAACACTTCTGTTCATATTCACACACTCACACAAATGGTGAAAAATACTGATCAGTGTTGCCCAAAGCTAGCTAACATCTCATCTTGTGGGAAACGCTGCAATAAATCTGTAAAGCAGTTCAAACAAATGCTAACATGGGGGAAAAAAATCTCACATTTTACACAAAAATACATTTTACAATCCTAAATTCCTGAGGGAAATGTGCTTAATCTTTCTTTGCAAACACACTGAAATGTTCCAAGACAAACATGCACATGAACAGGACATGAAACTTTCACATGACATTGGAGTATAGCAACACTGATGTGTGCTTTAATATATAAACACACACAAACACACAGACACACAAATCCTTGTTTCCCAGTTCTGGTCATGGCCCATTGGCTGATGCCTCCCGTCCATCTCTCATGATTCATGGCTAAGCGAGCTGCTGTAGAGCAGTTCTGAACCACTGGGCTGAGGAGAGCCTGTGTGTCATTAAGGCACAGCGGGCTGGACATGCTGTTAGAGCTGCTGCACCACGGACAGCTCTGCGCCTCCGTCTAGCACAACGGGAGGCGAGGAAGCAGGTACTTCTGAATGCGGCAGCACTGCTCATAGTGGTTTTACTGGAAAAGTAACATCAACAGCTGAGTGCACTCGCAAACTACCCTGCTCTATGAAGTGTGCACGGCGAGCACGAGAGGTGTTGTCTTTCATTTAGCCGGACACTGTTCTCCTCCCGCCTCCACCACGTATTTCAGCTAAATTAGCCCCTCTAATCATCCCCAAATCCTTCTTCTTAATCAGCAAAGAAGTGGAGGCTAAAGGAAAGCGACAGGGGTGCCAAGTTCCCCCGTGTGCCATCCCCTATTAGCGTGGGCCCCAAGAAAAGGCGTTGGAGGCACACGTCCATACCCCTAATGACTCCTTAATGATCCCCTCCACTGCGAGAGTGCTGACAAACACTGACAAACCCTGACCCTGACAAGAGGAACACCCACACTCGGCCCTCTTCCTCACCCCTTATTTAGAGGCTCATCTCTCAGCCCTCAGCCTCATTATACCAACGAGGGCCCATACAGCCCCAAACTAGCAGCAAGATAAACACCCATGATGAAATAGTCCGTGTCACTCTCGGAGTGAGGGGCAAAAGTTTGAGTAAATTCCTCTCGGCAGATGGAGCGAGAGCGTAGATAAACAAAGCCAGAGTTAAAGAGGACAATGGTGGTAGGAGACGGTGCAGAACTGCAGAGCCTATGGAAAAAACATGTTTGTATCCTTTTTACTTTTCCCTGATCGTGATTTCCATTTCGACTTGGGGTTGGGGGAGTCAGCAGCGGAGACTCTTTTCAACATCACACAAGATATAATTACAGAGTGCACCACTGCCAGCCCGCCTCAGTTTCTCCTAAATACTCACACCCCAAATTAGGGGTTACCTCCTTCTAGTTAAACCTACTATTTAAGATGAGAACGTCACAGACAAACAGAGGGGACGGGAGAGGGAGTTTGGAGAGGAAAGACCTAGTTTAACAGCTTTGTTTCACAATGACAGAGAAGGCCTTTGTTAAAGACGGTTACTGGCAGGCCATGGATAAAGCCAGGTGTGGAAACTGGGACAAAAACAAAAGTTGGAAAAGACACACTCAACTAAAAAGACTGGGGAGCGTGTTTATGTTCTATCTGCAGTATATATGACAGCTGAAAATCTGCTAAGGATATTTCCAAAAGGCAGCGAGCTAAAGAAAAACACTAACTTCACGCTAGCCTATGACCTCACTGGTTTGGACCGCAGCTCCCAGTCCCAGTCGCGGATGACAGAGCACTCACTCTTTGAGTCTTTCCCCAGCTCGGCCATCTTTTCTGTTTTGTTTTCTTTTTTCTCCTTCTTTATAGACGAGGATCCTGGTCAGATTCGGGACGATTTATTAGCGTCGCAGACTCTGCTGGTCAGCTACAGGCAAGTGGCCAACATTGGGCCTGCCTTTTCTTTGCTGCATTGTACTGTAAAAAGCCACGACAGAGATTTTCTTCCCAGGTTATTAGGAGATGAAAAGAGATCCCGTGCACGGCTCTGTCGCTGTTATAACAGGACCAAGGTACTGTACTGGCTCTTGATTTATAGGGAACACTCATCTGGGATCTCTGTTTTTTGTCTCTCTCTGCTCCTTCATCACACACGGGCCACTGTTCACCCTGCACTACAGACTGGTAGCTGAAGTGTTGCGGTAAACCAGAGCCTTGATTTACACTACTACTTAGTATTAGTTGTGGTAGCAGTATAATTATTAGCAGGCATACACAGAAGCACATGTTGCTTAGTGATAAACAGTATGACCACCTCTAAGGGATTAAGTAATAATTTCTTAAATCTTAATTCCAGTTTATCACGACTGTGTCTTATTTTCTAAGTTTTCAGATCATTTCTATTGGTTATGATCACATTATGTTAATCAAAAATGATCAAAATTGCAATATGGCCAAATTCAATATCCATGTGACAAAGCAGCATATAAGCACTAGATCACACTGTTACTCATCAATATCATTTCTGACATCTGGAAACATGGCAACAACGCTGCAATGAAGTCCAACATGGCAAGAAACACAAGTGTCAAACGATCGGGCAGGTTGTAAACAAGCCAGAGGGTTAGTCAGATTATCTAAACCATGTTGGTAATTACTCCTCATTGCACTGCCGTTAATATTGATGGTGCAAATGGTGCAGCTGTGCCGGGGCCTAAGCTGTCAGGGGCAGGTGAGGAGCAAAGATACTAGAAAAAAGACTAGAAAGATACTATCACCACAGCTGTAATATATTTGTTTAAGTGGGATTTTGGTGGTGCTGTTTCCCCCCTGAATAAAAGTAAAGAAACCCAAAATGTTTAGTTGATTTGCACATTATATACATTATATAGACAATAAAAATAATTTTAAAAAGTTAAAACATTGTGCAGAAGAGGTTGGAAGCCAAAAAGACTTGGCAACAATACTAAAAAAAAGAGTCAAATATGGCAAGACACACGAGAGTAAATGATCAGCCAGGTTGTAAACAAGCTAGTTAGACGGTCTAAACCAGGAGCCTTCAATGTTTTTCAGGGCATGGGCGCCTTAATATTTCATTGAATATTTTCGTGTCTTTTCTTATTTGCATTTTGACGCAGCTGTTAAGTCAGCAGCATCGATAGGCGCAGCACAGTGATTTCTTGGGTTAGCTAGCTTTTGCCAGTGTCGTGCTGATGAAATGTTGTGGGTTTTCTTTATGAATCGGCCAATTTATCTTGCTAATAATAAGACTGATGTTAATGTGTATTTTCAGACATATATGTAAGCAATAATGTACAGTTTATTTAGGGCGTTATTTCACTATATTTGACCTGATCTCATAGCAGTGATCTGCTATACAGAAACAACACGCACACAATAATCTGTCAGACTCCCTGCAGTGACGCTGAGGACTCCCTAGGGGTCACAGACCCCCTTTTGAAGAACCATGATCTAAACCATGTTGGTAATTACCCCTCATTGCACAGTAAGAAATTGCCTGTATGTACAGCTATGGTAAGAACCACAGGTCAAAGTTGGACCTGGAAGTCAGTAATTTCACCGCTCATCTTTATTTTCTCTTCCAGTGATATCACCGCATGGCCAGATGTCAGCAATTAACTTGATGAGTACAATCTCGTTATAGCAGATAGGAATGATGGCCAACACAACAAAGATAAGAGTTGCAATACTCCTTTAAAGGATTTTCCTTTAAAGGTGCCAATCTAACACCAAACACACACAAAAAAAACACAAACTATAATGAATTCACAGAGTTCATTTAAATGTGTCTGTTATCAGCTTCCAGCTTTTTAGCCACATGATCAAAACCTGAAGCTCAACAGAATCAAAACCCACATCCCACGTCATATCAAAGCCACATGGTTCACCGGGTCCTTTTATCACATCAAACATCTGACTCTATATGATTTCTTTAAAGTCTCCAGGAAATTCTAGTAACTGCAACGCACTCTAATTAAAGTTATTTCAATTCACATATGGCGCATATTCCTTTATCACTGAGGAGGACTGGAATCGATGCCACATATTCAGCCTGAGTGTCTCTCTTCTGCACACTGTTGGACTGTAGGCCGCACATTGGAAATCCAGTCAGAAACAACATCCTGTCCCCGGCCTCTAGGAAGTGACCTCAGCCTCAGAAAGGCCAGATAAAACGTCCACATCAGAAACAAAAACAACAGGCCGGCCGTAATGAGCTATCCGCCAGGCTCCAGTGTGTTCTGAGGGAGACCAGGTGGTGTGACACACATATGACTCTGATTAGGGGGCCTTCAGAGGAACAAGAGGAGAGTGGGAGGTGGGGGGCAGCGGGGTGGGCCATGCAGGGCCAATCGGGACGTTCTGTACAGTATATGATGCAACTATTAGAGGTGTTCAATGACCTCCGCCAGGCCCCAGGACGCTCTGGCACTCATGAGTGGTCCATTTGGCATTAGTGTGTAAGCATGGGGGGGCGCAGTTTGGGTATTGTTTTCCTCTAAGAAGCAACATGTGAGCAACACAGGCCTCAGTGGTGGAAAATGTGGTGCAGTATGGATCACAACAGCTTGATAGTGACATACTTAGTGATAGTTACCTCACCCCAGAATCAAAAATACACATTATTCCACTTACCTGTAGTGCTATTTATCCATCTAGGTTGCTCTGGTGTGAGCTGCAGAGTTTTGGAGATGTTGGCCATAGAGATGTTTGACTATAATGGAATCAGGGCTCCTCCTTTTGAGTTTTTTAAATGTATTTTTTGCCACTTTAAGCACCACAAGCCGAGTGCCATCTTGTTCCATTATATTTGGGAAAAGGAGGATATCTCTACAGGTGATATCTCAAAAACTCAGCAACTATACCAAAATCTATTTAGATGGATATATCGCACTACCGGTCAGAGGGAAAATACATATATTTGATTTAAATATCCCCAGCAGCAGACTCATACAGTACCCTTGTACTGTACATTGGATAGCGAGTTTATAAACCAGGGGCGTAAATATAGACGGTGCAGGTAGTGGATTGTGTGCTTATAAACTATAAAAACTATGAATAAAACTCTTCAATTAAATGAATGATTTCTTATTTTCTTTGGTATTTCTGGGCTCATCATAAGAGCATGCACTGGGACCCATTCTAACTACCTTACGCCACTGATATAAACACTCCCAGACACACACAAACAAGTTAAAACATTTAATCAGACTTTTGGTCGCCCATTTACTGCTACAGCCAACCATGTGCAGAGCAGTCAAACCCTCAGAGCAGACACTCGGGACTCTGCATGTGTCCTCTGTGTCTCTCAGCCATCTCTCTCTCTAACCTCATTACATGACAGAGGTTTTTGGCACTGCTGTCTGCAGACTCATAATCATACTTCTGCTCTGCACACATCCTCAAACTGTGGGAGGCGGAGATGTCAAAGGGACGTCTGGCCTCATTCTTCAACCGTTAGTTTCATCCTGGTGCATTGTGTCGCGTTTGACTGGACTGTTTAAATGTCTCCTGATATCAGGGAGCACAAACAAGCAGGCCTGCCGGCCTGGTGGGGAGGATAAGGAATGAAGGGGAAACGGAGGCCATTCTTCTCCTTGTCGTGACGGGAATTGTGTTGGAACAAGCACCTGTCACCCCCCAACAATGACCACAGAGGGAGAGAGGTAGAGGTAGGAGACAGAGTGAAGAGAGACAGAGGGCACCAAAGAGTCAAGAAAAGTGCATCAGTCTGTCTAACTAATTCCCCTCCATCTCCTTCAGGATCTTCTTTCCCTCCCACTTTTCTTCTCTCTCTCTCTCTCTGCCCCATATTCAAACAACTTAATCTGTGTAAATTACATTCCAAAACAGGCGTATGTTACAAAGCCCCAGACTTACAGCTACATGGACCAGATAAACATCTGCATAATATCTGCATAAATGGTCTGCATAGATAATGAGGTGAACCAGCTGCTGAGGCTATCCTATTGGCCTTTTCTTCAGCTGCCTCACTCTTTCTCCTCTCCCATCACCTTCATATGTTCTCCACACCAATTTGACACCCATGTTTTTAAATAGACAAAAGAGCAGCAGCATCTCTGTGTCCTCCAGACTCCTCCTTCAGATACCCTCTAAACAGCCAGAACAGAGGAATGCTGGGCGCAGCACAATCCCACACCTACAACATGATAAGAGACTAAGAAAAAAAAAAACTTTTTAACCTCGATTCAGTGTCCTCTGCAACGACAGGCCCGTTCAGACCTGGTATTAACATGCGCCCCGAGTGGTCCGATCAGAAGTGGACAGCTTGAAATACAGATGTGAGGAGGGCAGATTTGAGATCCGATCGCTCAGACCACTTTTGGAGGTGGTCTGGGCCTTACTCGAAGACCATCTATTTAAGTGAAGTGCAAGTACATCATTTGTTTCATTGTACTGCAAAGTACGCATGGGCTCTCTGACTTGGAGCAGATGTTTGGGAAAAGATGAGTAACCCTGGACTCCACTGAAATATCTGGCTATTTTGAGAGTTGTTGAGTGACTCTTTGTAAATTCGGCAAGTGTTATACATTAAGTTATTTCTTTCTTTGTGGAAAAAACATTGTGTCGGTTTCTCGCAGTGGGCCACAGTAAAAAACAATGGTGCATTTGCAAACATTTGTTTATCTAAATACAGAGGGGTGAAGTAAAACCAATCAGTTGTACCTTCTTGTAAATTCAGCATTAAATTTTTCCTTCCTTTTTTCCTTGCAAAAACACATTTTGTTGCTGCAAAGAACAGGCAGGAGAGAGGATCTGCGGTGCGCCGGGACACACACTTAAACTCTCTCTCTGATGCTGTCATTATGTGAAAACATCAGTTTTTCCACACAGTCAGAAAAAGTAAAAATATCCATTGTCCTGCGCATGGTTAAGTTACAAAATCCCTGTGGACCACAGAGCTTCTCACCTGCTGGGCTGCTGCCAGCGCAGGTAAAATATGACGCTCAGTGTCGGCTGATGGGGGCAGGGGGAATTCTGAATTGATTCATAAATGTCAAACATCAATTTTCTAAATGTCAGTTGACAAAGTGTTTATGTTTATGTTCTATACTCGGCTACTTCTTGAGTTTTAGTGAGGATGGCTGAACATGAGCAACTGCAGATGTGATACAGTCCAACCCAGCAGCAACCCCTGGCTTAAAAGCTTAAACTTTTGCGTCAATAGATGCATCAGTAATCATTTTATCGTTGCATCACGGTGCTCTGGATCAAAATCGAATTGTGAGGCACCAAGAGATTCCCACCCTTACAGCTGATAGGAGCACTGAAGTAAAAACATAATGTGTTAAAAAGTGTTTATTTTCATATAGAGCGGGGAAGTGAGATCCAATCACAAGTGGTCACCCAGGACACATCTGGAGAGGCATCGTGTGAACAGACTCAGAGCAGTCGACTCGTGATCGGATCCCTGAGGACACATGGTAATACCAGGTCTGAACAAGAACAGAGTCAGTCAGCTCTGTCCATTTCTGACTGCTGTAACTGTGTGTATGTGTGCCTCTTTACCTCTCTGTCCTTAAGCTTCATGGCCAGAACCAGCTGGTTGCGATGGTTGGTCAGTGCTTCACGGTAGTTTCCCTTGGAGAAGAATGCCGAGCCCAGATTCCCATGAGCACGGCATTCCCCTGTTTGGTCACCTGAGGAGGAAAAACCCAAAGAGATGAGGAGGCGAAATGAAAAGAGCCAACAAAGCATGTTTACAGTCCGGCCTACATGATTACAAAGCAACTGGTGTTTGTTTCACATCATCCCACCGCCACCGTCGAACAGCCATGTGATGAACCACATCTATGCCGCTGACATGCTACTGCACCCTTAAAAGGGAAAGTGTCCGTTCTAACTTCTCCACAGTAGAGCAGCTTCCCTGACAGCTGGTAGAGTTGATCTCAATGCTCCAGAGGGTGAGAGGGGAAAGCCTTATTATTTCTGCCTGACAGAGAGGCCCCACAGACAGGGGCCAAAGTAAAGCGCAAGCCTCTGTGCTCCACCTGAGAACCACAGCTCCTTATCTCCAGCTGCTCTGCCCAGTCATGTGTCAAACTGTGTGGGGGTGAGAAGAGTGGAGCCAGTCTGTGCTACTCTCTCTTTTTTATTTTTTCTGCTATCTTACCACCATCATGAGGATTTTTTTATTTTTTATTTCCCTTACTGTCTTTCTTTCAAACCTTATCTCCTCTCCGTATATTAACACCCCCACAGTGTATCCATACTCACAGTAAGTAATATCTATTTTTGAGCTAAGAAATGGGTCAAATTCTCTCAATTTCTCGCAGATTTAAATAACCGTACGTTTTGGTGCAAGATGCTCGAATGGAGAAAAACACAACAGGACAAAAAATCTGTTCCAGGTAAATATTTTTTAAATTACTTGGCTGCGAGGCTAGACAGACATGTAAAAAATATACATACTGGTATTCTCCTTGAATCAGGATACACAAGAACGAGACTAAGGCTAAATCCACACGAATATATTTTCATCTCCGTCCACATTAACATGCCTGAAAACTCATATCACATGACCATTCATTCACAATGAACATGAATGTGTTCGTGTAAAGAGGAAGGAAATTGTTCACTCTGCAGTTCTGCCGAATGCAATGGTGAAAAGTAAGACCAGAGATCTTTTTGCTTGGACTGACAACAAGGTGAAACTATTATTGAAAGTAACACATAGACAACAAGGTCAGCAACGCTTATAAATAATTAACCATGTTGAATTAACCACTGGTAGTCAAGGCTGATGTTTTCCTCCAGTGAGGGTCATGTGGTGGTGGCGTGTTGAATCAGAGGAGAAGTCGTAACTGATAAGACCCAGTCAGGAAGTGAACGTGGGAGTCTGCCTCATCATTTTTAAACTAAAACAGGGCTTACAGCCTTTCCAAAATTCGCAGTTTCAGCAACCTGAAAACACTGGAGTAGTGTGAACACTTAAAAGTTGTGCATTTTAAAGGTCCAGTGTATACGATTTGCATGGATCTGCTGGTCAAATATTACACTGCAATTTAAAATTCATAAGTTTGCTTTCATTAGTGTATAATCACCTGAGGATCATTGTGTTTTCATTACCTCAGAATGACCTAATTATATCTACAGAGGGTGCAGGTCCTCTTCCACAGGGGCTTCTATGTTGCACCACTATGCTCCTATGGAAGCCCAGAAGGAATAAACAAAAGACTAGCTCCAGAGAGCTTTTTTTTTTGCGGGTTTTGCAGCCACTGTAGTTCCTCCTACACACTTGAAAGAGAAGGTGAGGCAAAGTATTTGCAATATGCAAGCTCTCCTCTAGATGCCACTAAATCCTACACACTGGTCCTTTAAGAACAGTTCTTTTTTTTCACCTGTAAAGTAGGTGGAAAACAAAGTTTTGCCAGGTGAAGAGAAAAAAAGCTCTTGAAAGGATAATTTTTCCCAAGTTTTTTTTTTTTAATCAAGAAAAAGGGTGAAAAACAGTTTAATCTCAGTTTATAATTTAAATATGAAAAGTGAAGACTTTCAATTTTAGTGGACAGATTTTCTTTCATTAATGCCCTGCCACTGAGTGATGCAGTGTCCATAAATCCTTGCCTGAGAATCATCACATTTTTTAACTTTCCTCAGTATTGAAGTCATTAAATGATAGTCGCCCGTACATCCATGGATGCATTCCCAAAAGGAGCTGCTAATCTAGCTACTTTTGATCGTGTTAATTTGCCAAAATATAAGCAAACATTAATATTTTCTGTTGTTTTTTGTGCACCACTACTTTGTAAACTGTTACTACCCGGGTCGAATGTGCCCCTTTGACAAAACGCCCCCCCAGTAAAAAGACGTTTGGATTCATTCTCTAGGGAACTTGAATGTCTGCACAAAATTTGACGGCAATCTACCCAGTGGTTCAGATAGTTCAGACACTGACTGCCAGACATTGCCATCACCAAAGCTAATAATTTGTGAAAATGTATTAATCACTGGCTAAAATTAATCAGAATCAATTTTGATGATGTGTTCCCATCATTTTAAATTAAATATCTATTTGAATTTTAGACTGTTGGTGGACAAAACAAGCAACTTCAAGACGTCACCTTAGGCTCTGTGACATGTGTTCTGCATATCTCACTTTCAGATATTTCATTGACTAAACAGTCAAGTGAAAAAAATAATCAACAGGCTAATCGATAACAAAAAATAAATCGGTTGAAGCCCTTCTTGCCCAGTTCAGGACTCTTACCTAAGGTCTTGGCCACCTCCAGGTCCTGCTGCATGTAGCCAGTGCTCTTCTCGGTGTTGCCCAGGGACCAGTGGGCGCTGCTGAGGGCTGAGAAGACAGAGCCGCGTAGCTTGAGGCTGCATGTGCCGATCTTCAAAGCGGCTTCCAGCACCACAACAGAGGCCGTGTGGTGGCTCGCTGTCAGCAGCTCCTGGCCAATCACAGACACCACCACAAAGGGACTTTTGTCCAGCTTCATCTTTTGCAGCTGCTGATAGGTGGGCTCGAGAGATTCTGCGGAGGGAGGACATGAGTAAGACACAGATTAGAAACAGATTCCAAAATATGCCAAAACATAACCTCGTGCTGACATGGTGACCAACATCAGTTGTTGACTCTGATTGCAGTTAACTGTGTTACGTGTTTACCAGCCCTGACGAACGTGGCTGCTGTCTGGATTCAGATTCTGCTTTATTCTGGCGGTGGCTGTGTTTTGTCTGCCTGGATAAGCGTAGCCTGTAGCTCGGCTGAGTGACGGCTTTCACTGACAATTTGACAATAAGTCAACATATGAGCTGTTTTTCTGTTCCCTCCACTCTGACTGGGGTAATCTCAGGCAATTTCCAACAGCTCTGCATAAAAATGGCACCAGTTTAGAGCATTGTAGGCAACTGTCTTCACAAACCACACAGAGAAATCATATTTCTGCCTGCTCTTCTTGTCAGTCGATACGGTTGTTCGAGAGAATACAGGAGGCTGAATGGGCTTTGAGATGGAGTTTAAAGAGTGATGGGGAAACTAATGCAGCTAATGCACAACAGTAGCAGCAGCAGATGAATGCAGAGCAAAGGAGACACACAAGGTGACCTTTGAAGAGGCTGAAAATGCACACAATGACATAAATCAATGGTGGGCCGCCCGGGATTCAGGATCCACAGCCCCTCCAGATTACAAAGCCCTCTGGCAGACACCAGCATCGAACAACAAGGAGGGGGGCAAGGGAGGCACGCCCAACTGTGTGCGTGTGCGTCTATTGATGAATTTGTGTGTGTCGGTGTATATTTGCATTCATGTATAGGAGAGTATCTGGGGGATTCTTAATTCTCATGGCCCTGTATTTGCAAATATTTTCAGCAGAATCTGTACTAATTAGGTCAAAGCGCTTTACAGAAGACTGTGGTGTTGCTGTGATGTACAAACTGGCTACGTATGGCTGCGTGTGTGTGTGTAGTCTACATTTCAGCATAAGGCACAAGCTTTCATAAACTGTTTCTTTCATTTGTTTAGACAAACATTTAGCATACAGTCACAACTCTGAGCAAACTCAATGGTTCTTGGAAACGCACAAAGACACTAATTCACCTAGACACACACTCACACACACAATATGCGATGCTTCCCCACACAAGCACTCAAAAGCATAACTGATGATGCTCTTTCAAGAGCATTGCTTCTCTTCCAGCACTTGGCAGAATGTCGTGCTTACAGAGACAGTGCGTGCATATAATATCCATTCATAGCTTGTAATTGCCTTCAGAGTGACACCGAGAGCTGAGTCATAAATCAAACACGGAGAGAATCATTTTTTAAAAAGGTGCCATGGCTGCTGCATTCATAAACAGGTAGTTATGACAACATCCGACAGTGTGTTGTTTCACACACATACGCAGGCGTACAGACGCACACACACACCACACACACACACCACACACACAAAGTCAAATGCTAAGCTGTTTACTGGGCCTCCCATCAAGATATGAAGAAGAATTACAACCTCTACCTCGCTGACACGCACACAGCTGACGGAGAGTCATAACAGAGAGTCATTTCTCCACTTTTGTCTCGTAAGAGATGCTTTTTAGGACTGCCATTGCAGCCAGGGCCACACCTCACTGTAACGACAGTATACTTGTAAGATGAAATCCATATCTGCAACGTACCAAAGACTTATCCAGCTATGTGAACAAAAACGCTCTCTCTCCTGTATTTGAGGATTTATCATCATTAGGACAAGTAAAAAATACTGTAAAACCTTAAAGTCAATTTAAAACAATAATAAATATGTCTGACTTTGTCACACCACAGAAAAATGTGTTATTAACCACCCAGCCAAAAAGTATATAAAATTAGGTTTCAAAGTCATGAACAAAATTAAGCAGTTTTCTCTGTTCTTAAAGGCTGGGGGTGTGTTCGCTCTGCTGTCTCACACCGTTTCCTAACACATGGGGAGCAAGTGAAAAACTGTCCAGATATAATACAAGTGATCTCTCAGCGGTGCCACTTGTGATTTCTCCCTCTGCAGATGAGTACGTTAAGGGTCTACGTTATTTATTCATAACCAACGTAATTTTCTTAAGTCAGCCTTACTTTTATATAACTGGGGGACAGTTTACTTGTAACTCTTTTGAAGATATTCCCATAAAAAGGCTGCTGTGGATCACATGAAAGGTTCTTGTTCTCAACCTCGTGAATTAGTCTCTCGTCGTCCCTACTGACTGCTTTGACAAGGGGAAACTGAAACATCAAAGGTGTCGGCATTGATTTTGACCAGATAAAACGGGTTGGAGGTGAAGCAAGTTCATGAAACTTTGCTCAAGTAGGACCAAGGCGAGAGTTTTTTTCAAAAAATAACACGTCTCTGAGCCTCTTTTGCTGATGCACGAAACAGTTTAGGACGTTTTACACCACGTTCCACCTCACAAATTACC
>JAJHUR010128534.1:1669-11798 GCA_027495735.1 Lutjanus campechanus
TCAGTCAGTCAGTCAGTCAGTCAGACTCGGCCGCGGCTCCGTTAATGGCGCCACTCCGTCTTCTCTGACACAACAACACTCACAGCTGCTTCATCTGCTCCTGTCAGTGTCTCCGAGTTAAAGACCTTCTGAAGAGACAAAGAGCAAATATCTTTTTGTATGCCTGTCGGGTTTTCCACAGCTTTTACAGACCAACACATGCACACAGACACACACACACACAGAGAGACATATATGCATTCATCAGAGCTGGAAGGGAGGAAAAAATGTGATCATCTGCATCCCCCTGATGTGGTGGAGGTGAGAAAGAGCATCTGGATGGCAGACGAGCACGGGGAAGGGAAAATGACAATATTTAAAATAGGAGACACAACTCCATTTCTTTTTGAACAAAATATTAATGATCTTTCATTTGGATCTCATCACGGATGCGGCCGGGAGAAAATTGCATTCTGGGTGGCAGAAGTCTGGGGAAAGACATGAGACAGGATAATAGCCAATAGGTGTTTGGAGAGAGAGGGAGTCAGAATGAATGAGGGAGAAAAGACAGAGAGAAACTGAATTGACAAATTCCCATGATGGGTACGCCATGAGAGGAGGAGGAGGAGGAGGAGGAGGAGGTTGAAGAACAGGAGGGGGGAAAAAAAGAAGGGGTAGAAAGATTGGAAATTGAAATTTATGACATTGAAAATGACTATGACGGAGACAGAGCCAGGTCCCGCTTTGCTCTCCCCTCTTTGGTAGCAGTCAACCTTGCAATGAGGGCAGATCAAACAAAAATAGGCTGTTAGGGGGGCACGGGGAGGGTGAGGCGGTGGGTGCTGAGAGCTGTGGATGGGATGAGAGAGGGGAAATGAAGGAGGGAGAGCAGCGGCGAAGGTGGAGGGATAGAGGGATGGGAGGGAGGTATAGACAGAAGTGAAGGAGGACATTAAAGGAGGAAATGATGATGTTGTCAGTGAGCGATGTAAATCGCGGCGGCTACATAGTCAACAGATACAGTCGGCTGGCTGTGCGGGCCGGGGCCTGTCTCAGCTGCAGTGGCACTGACAAATGGAATATTTTCAGAGGACTTAATCAGAGGAAAATGGGCTTTCATCTGCTCGCCTACCCGCTCTGCCGCTCGCACAGAGAAATGATTGCCTGTCGCTCTTCCTCTCCCTGTCTCTTCCTCTCTCACAGTCATTGAACGTGGCCACTGAACCCTGCAGAGGTTACAGAAAGGGAATTTATCAGTCGTGTTTTACAAAAGGATATATAGGGACACTGAGACAATCACGCTGCCGCCGTAATGGACTTTGATTCGAGAACGCTGTTAGCTGGTTTTGTTTTGCTTAAATGCCAACACACGCTGAAGGAAGACATTTTAAAAGACAGAACAGGCAGATTAAAACACTCAAACTTTTCTCTTTGTGAGGTTTCAGTGATGAAATCGACACTAAAGCTGGGTTCCACCAATATGGATTCATTTTTTTTAACCCACTTAAATAATAGTTTAACTTTAAATTACGCTGTACCAAACTTTGCCACTACCTTAAGATAAAGAAAGATTAGAAACCTCTCTTTAAACCAAAAAACACTGAGGAGGTTTAACTTTCAAAATGGCTGCCCTTTTTGAGATGGTTTGAGAAAAATAATCAAGTTCCTCAAAGAAAGTTGAGGGAAGGACTCAACCAAAGTTCAGTTTTATGATGCGCCGCTTCTTTATGTCCCACCAGCTGATCCGTTAAACAGTCTGCCAGTTGTCTGTTTTTTAATTATTTGTCCATATTGCTCCATTAACTTGGGAACCACTTTTTTCTTAAAGTAGGAGAAATAAGAGCTTTTCTGCTGAGTCATCATGAGCAGACTAAGTAAGCTCATCAACTTTTTAGCTAGCTAGCAAACTCTGGAACATTTTGTTAACTTTTTAGCTAGCTAGCAAACAATGCAGTATTTAAAAAAAAAACTTTTAAGCTACCTATTACACATTGTAATGGTTTGTTACCTTTTTAGCTACCTTTTAAACAATTCAACATTTCTTTTTAGCTAGCTAGCTAGAGCTGTAACTTCTTTTTTAGCTAGCTAGCAAACAGTGTAATGTTTTGTTAACTTATTAGGTAGCTATTAAACACTGGAACATTTCATTAACTTTTTAGCCAGCTAGCAAACAATGTAACATTTTGTAAAACTTTATAGCTAGCTAGCAAACAATGTAACATTTTGTAAAACTTTATAGCTAGCTAGCAAACAATATAATGTTTTGTTAAGGAATACTGAGCAGGTGAAACTCCTCCTTCTCCCGTTATGTTAAGTCCCGTCAGCACTCAAATCCATTTGTTTTAAATTTGGTAAGCAAGCATCTCCATATCGATTAAACACATTAATTATTAATTGTGGGTTGTTTACATCAGTAAGTTTCGTTTTATTGTGCAACAGAGCTCTGCATAATTTTAAATCAAGATTACCTCATTTTAAAGTTTTGCTAAAGTCTGTTTAGAACTGAGCTTCGATCAAATTAATCTTTGTTCATGAAACCCCGTCTCACAAATCTTTCTGCTCACCTCAGTTATCAGTCATCGACCCGCCGTTCAGAGGAGACAGCAGAACTTTTTGTGTTGGTTGACAAAGTACAAAGTGTGCCACACCGAGACTGTCCTGATATATTTCAAACACACTCATCATCCACTCAATAAAACCTATTACTTGTCATGAAGGCCTCATTTCCTACAGTTGTGTTTGATGTAGTACCTCGGACGCCCCGTCCGTAGGCCCACAGCGGCGGCGGCAGATAGGCCTCCGCAGAACAGACAACAGTGACATGATCTATTTCACCCGTGATGAATGTACCAATCTGCTGCCCTGTTGCCCTGTCCGCCTAATTTGTTATGATGTGACACCATCTAGACTCTTTTCTATGATGATGAACTCGCTGCTAGTGTGTACCAGCAGGTAAGTGGGATGAAAACGTCAGGATGCTCTATGATGCCAGTGAAGCACTTGATACCGAAATGATGCCGTAAACAATTTCTCAGGTACACCCCCGACCCCGCCGCCCCCACAGAGCTGTTTCCTTCCTCTAGATACCTAGTTCTAGTTTAAGTTTAGAAACTTACTTTGTCAATGTTGCTAAAGCCGCCCTGCCTTAATAGAAATCATGTTATATTTCACCATCTCCTTATCTTTTATGATAAACTGGTAGCAGACAAGCTCTCCGTGGTCCCGAAGGAGTAAGAACAGCTCCTGTTGTGGTGCCAAGTGGTCCGAGGATGAGGAGCGCTCAGATTTCCTGTGGACTGTGAGGACGATAGGGTCACATGTTCTGTATTTTTCTTTCTAAAAGTTAAAACAGGCTCTTGTTTTGTTGGGCGGCAAGGTGTAAGAAATACAGAAGTCAGATAGGTAAGAGGGAGCCGTTCCAAGAGGTTCTTTATAGACGAAGAGTACAAGTTTAAAATGAGCTGAATAAAACTGACAGGAGGCCAGAAGAGGGAGGCGAGCACAGAGGAAAAACGCTCACGCTTTTACAGGAACCAGGTAAAAACCTTGCAGCAGCGTTCTGCACACAATGACTCACGTTTACAAGGAGTTGCAGCAGACGAGAGGTAATAAACACATGGATTACTTTTGCAGAATCTTGGAATGAAAGAGAAGGTTTTAACGTTTGCTGAGGCGCTCGGTTGGAAAAACCTGCTTGTCACCACAGAATGTGTTTGTCAAACTTGAGTTGAAGCAAAAACCACGCCTAGGTTTGTTTGTTTTTTGCATGGGGTTTCCCAAAGGATGACAGCTTCCCACACGGATTGTTGGTGAATTCAGACAGACAGAAGTTTAAATATCGAAAAAAAAACAACACTTGGTAGATATTTGAAAGGCTGATTCCTGTATTTTTAAGACTAAATTTATGCTAATAATTAAGTTAACAATGAATAATCTTTATTTTTCCCACCAAAGGTTTATCCTTGACCGTGTGGAGAAGACTTTGAAACAACTTTTATATTCGGAAATTAATTTTTTGGCCAATATAACTGGAGAGAACGGAAAAAATACAAAATTTCTAGGACTTTTTTTTGATAGAAAGGTGTCACATGATGTCAGTATTTCTACAGTCCTTCTGTCTAGTAGCTGTAATTATTTACTATAAAGAGTTTAAGAGATTTAGGAAGCCGAGGCAGGAATAGATACACGATAATCTGCACTTACAATATAGCTGAAAATGTATTTGTGTTGCCTAGAAACATAAGAAAGACATTGAAAATCATCATCAGGAATCTGATCTTGGAGGAAAAAGCTGATGTGTTTTGGGAGATTTTACTTTAAACTCCTCTACAGTTGTTTTAAAGTACCAGAAGAAGAAATTAAACTATTATAAAAATGAATCTATGATGATGTGTTTGGGTAAATGTGATTAATGCGACTGGATTCCCTCCATCCAGCTGGTGCAAAAATCACGTGGCAACAAGTGCCCACGTGCACCGTGGTGAAGTTTCAGGGCGGAGGGCCGTGACAGATCACAGATCAGCTGGTAGAGCAGCGGCGGTATTTGTCACCCTGTGCAGCAGCAGATCAATGATAATTACCCGGCTGACATGAGTACAGTTATAACTTTACAGGATCAAGAACAGGGGGAGAGGGAGAAGAAGAAGGAAGGGATGAAGGGCTCTGAGCTGATCGATACCGTGTGAGATATGGCTGCGGCCGGCCCCGGGGCCCGGCCTTACAGCAGCTCAACAAGCCATTACCGCCTTCCTTCACGGGCCAGCGCAGAGCCGGGGTCGGCGTGTGCTGATGTGTGTGTGTTTCGAAAGCTGCCAAAAGGAAATCGGTTCGGTTTGGCAGCTCACACATCAAGATCAACCCGGTAAAATGCCATTACAACCAATCATACCCCCCAAAAGAGTTTAAAGTTATAATCCTGAAGATTTAAGTCTTGGTTTACTTGGAGACACCTGTGGTTTGTGATTTGTGATGGTAACCAGTGTGAACAACTGTCAGATATCAGCAAAGTTACAAATTATAAATGTATTGACCACATGGGGAGGCAAACGCCTTAAGAGTTTGGATAAAGAAGACTAAAGAAAACAGTCGACTACTGCGATGCCTCTTCTTTCAAAAGCCCTGCAGAGGCGTTTCTCTTCTTTTCGTCATGTCTGGAGTGTGCATCACTTTCCTGTGCTGGAAAGGAGGACCACCACCACAACAACAACCTACTATTAACCTTCAGAACCCAAAACACTGAACGGCTACTGCTGGAAAAAATGGATGAAATGCAGTGTGGATTGATAAAAATCTCCACGCTTTAATGTCATGCTTTCATAAAGTTTGGGGACAAAAATAAACATTCAAAAGTGGTCAAAACTCAAGAGATCCTGCAACTGCATAGCATCACGTGCCTTCCTGCCTGATAAATGGCTTCTTTAAGAAGAATTATACAGCTGATCAAACCGATCTTCATGTGTAAATTTTCAACAAATATATTTTCAACAATAAGATGTGCAAAATGCCCGATCTCGTCGCAGCTTTTCTACAAAATTGCGACGCATGTTGGAATGTTTTTAGGTGCTTTTTGCAAGGTAACTGCAGGAGCGAGTAAAAACTGTAACAACAAAAAAAGCTGCAGTTTATTTATTTATTTATTTTGTAAAATTCATCAAAAATCAAAGGCGACTTGTTCCGGTGAGAAGCCTCACCAAAAAGGCTCAGGATTACGAAAACCCCAACAAAACAAAAGTGCAGAAACAAAATTCTAAAACATAGAAGTGCACAGAGCATTGATAAATGTCAATAACAATAACAAACCTTGTGTGCTTTTCAGTACGAGACAAAACAAAAAAGTGAATAAGAAAACATTCAGTCGTACATGTATGATGTTCGTGCAGGGGACAGCTATGTTGTGAACTCACAGGAAGCTCCAATAATTGGCCAAATTTGCGGAAACGTTGTGGTGATTAAACAAAGTTGCGAGGTTGTGCAGAATTTGTGTTAATTGTTATGATTGCAACATCACAACTTCCTGCAGGAAGGAACAAAATGACTGTTAAATCAAGAAAGTCCCTTTTTATTAATATTTTGTGTCAAATCAATTATTTTTTAAAGGTAAGTAGCTACCTAATAAGCGGGATGGGGCATGTGAGCAGGTGATTTTTGTGAAATAAACCCTGACAGGGTGGTGCAGGTCCTGAATCACCCTCCCTCACGAGTGTCGTCATTCACAAAAAAGTGAATTCTGGGGATAAAATCTGGAGAATCGTAGTTCTTCCTTTCTTGTTTTTAGACCCTATAACCAACTCTGTGGTCCGGACGCTTGTTAAGTGACACATTCAGCCACATTTCAGCTGGTGAGGAGTTAAGACGCAGACCTGAAACAAAGAAGGAAAGAGGAAGAGAAAGAAGAAAGAAATTGACAGACAGGGAACAGTTGAGACTGTGGTCAGCGACAGCCCTGGGCAAATCATCTTCATCTCCAAACTTATCCTCTGAGATCTCCTCTCGCTCTGTCACACACACACACACACACACACACGCACACACTCACACACTCACATGGTTCATAGGTTGGCAGATGATGAGGTCTGTATTCTAGTGACTCCTGGCCAGGATTTGTATTGTTCAGTCTGAATGTGAATCCGGGGGTTTTATCTGCTGCTGCTGCTGCTGGAAGGTTTCACTCTGTGGAGGAAGAGGTGATGATGACCTAGTTACACTTTCTGAAACTGTCCAGATGAATCACAAAGTGACAGAAGTATAACACAGATTCTCATGCAGGATTGTTAGATAAAACCCACTGGACCTGTGGTGGTTTTAGCACAAACATATCCTCTGTAGGACACGTTGTGTTAAAGATGCTCATCAACTAATGAGGATTCATGCTGAGAACAATATTTTAAAACCTATAAAACCTGAGAAATATTTTAAAGTTATGGGCTTCTTCCAATCAAGAGCAGAATTTTCTTGATAATCCTAAAATATCCTGGAGGATATAGTGTCACTTTTTGCCCTCCTCAGGTGTAAATAGTACACACCTGTGTGAAGGTGCAGCACCAGCAGGGGGCGATAATGACGGGAGCAAAGGGTGAAAAGGTGCCTCAACCTAATTAAGTAGTTTTATCGCTTAAACCTCTGCAAACTGTGACTGTAACCTGAAAGTTTTTCTCAGGAAGCTTAATTTTGAAAGTCTAACCAGAGGTTGCATTTGTATTATTGTTAACCTGACTGTGAAATGAGAATACATGCATGTACGTTTAATATCTACGGGACGCAAACGTTTGCCACAGCGGACCAGTGGGTCTATTAAACGCTTCGGTTGTCTGGTCTCCTTTGTAAACATAAATATTAAATTTTGACGTGTGTAGTTTTCATTTGAATAAAAAATATTTGGATAAATGATTGAAATATGTGGGAAAAAATTAATTATTTAGATGTAACAAGTTACAAACTCGCCCTTTAAACGAAACATATCACTGCTACAGCCACTGTGTGTTTGTCAAAAGCAGTAAAACCATTAAACACCACCTACAATATTCTATTATATTATAGAACTGAAATAATATGTTGTTTAAGCAAACATAAATATTTCTTACTCCAAATTTAACAAAAAATTAACAATTTCAGTCACTTATCAGGTTTAATTAGTGAACGTTTGCTGCTTAAAACATGAGGAGTTCATCTGATATCTGATCCAGTGGTGGAAGAAGAACTTAAATCTGTTTTACTTACAACAGCAGTACTAAAAATACTCTGTTACAAGTAAAAGCCATGCATTCAAAATCTTTAAATAAAAGTAAAAGCAGGTCTATTCATTATACAGAAGGTCCAGTTTTATAATAATATAAGTCACTGAGTTATAGGGATGCATTAAAGCATCACTTATGTTGCAGCTGGTATAATCAATATTGATACATCATAATTTATTAGCTGGTTTATATTTGATATGAATAATCTGAATCTTCAAAGTAACCAGTAACTAATACTGTCAAACAAACGTAGTGGAGTAAAAAGTAGAATATTGTCTCACATATTAATGTAGCAGAAAATGGAAATATTCAAGTAAAGTACAAGTATCTCAAAACTGTACTTGAGTAAATAAACGTAGTTATTTTCTACCACTGTTTGTTTTATATCATTTTAAACAGAATCCTCTGGTCTGATTTGTGACCAGAACAAAAATTACTTTATTTTTTTTTTTTGAAAAGTTCATTTACGATGGTAATTGGGAGGCTGAATGAGTCGAAACAGCTAATGTTTACTTTAATTATTGTAGCCGAGCAAATGCTTTCAGAGGAGCTGCGGTTCAGCATCTGTGGTCAACAGAAGACAGCAGAAGTTAAATAAATAAAAATATTTGCTGTGATCTCATCTGGAAAATAATAAAGATAATAGAGCTCTAAAAAGACAAAACCTCACCTTTAATCATTGATGACTTTCCATCCTAAACCCTCACTTTAACTACTGATGATTTTCAATAACCTGATTTGGCCCAAACACACACACACACACACACACACAAACACACACACCCCTCCATCCACTAATCTATAGCAGATAAATGAGGCTGGGCTCACAGAGTGGGGGCACAGAGAGAAAAGATTGACTCAGAGACAGAGGCCTAATTAGCAGAGACTCATTAGGAGTCTTTAAGAGGCTGTGATTAGGGATGTTTGTTCACACAGCATGCTGCCGCTGCTGGGCTTAATGACTGGGACTGATCGCTAGCTAGTTTAGCCTACAGCGTGACGGAGGGGGTTGGAGGAGGGTTGAAGCATGAACGGAGTGTATGGCCGTGTGGCTGCGTTCCAGCGAGTCATTTGTCTGCAGTTAACTGATATTAAACACAGGAAAAAGAGCATCTATAGGCTGTTTTAACATCGTACACCTGTGACATCTGCAGCTAAAATCATGAATCCCGTCTGTGCCAAGATTTAGATTAAACTTTTTTTGGTTCAGGCATTGATTATAAAGTTTAAAGGACCTTTAACCAATAGTTCTAGTCTTTAACCTTTGTTTTTTTTTTGCATGTTTTACACAGTAAAAGTAAAAATAACCAGAGGTGGAAGTACAAATACTTACAAATGTGCACAAAAGTGTAATGAAGTAGTTTTTTTTAGGTACTTTTACTTTTAAGAGTAGATTTTCAAGTTTGTACTTTTACGCATACTTATGTATTCATTACAGGGTGTAATCTACTTAGTTACTTTTTTAATCATAGCTGAGTACAGTTTGAATTAATATCCAAACCTTTCACCTGCATTTTAGTAGCCGATCAGGTGATCTGATCGCAAACGGGCCAATGAAAACCAGGACAAACAGACGAACAACAAAACAAAACAAAAACGTTTGCGCACGTTTGGCGCGAGGATGTTAACTGACATTAAGACTTTAACCAGAGAAAAATGTATTCATGGATATTTAATCAATAGTCATGGTGGTAATTGGACCTCATTTGGGATTGTTTTGTTTCGCAGAGACGTTTGTTGAATAAGTCAAATTAAACTTAGAGAAAAAAGAGAAAAATTAGGGGAAACAAAACAGTTTTGTGTCTTAAAAGTGATCAATGATTAACTGATTGTTAGCAACTATTAGTTTATGAAAATGCACAAGATTAGTGACACTAGTTTGGAGAGGTGACGTGACATCAGTGGTTAAAAAGTAATTAATACTCTGAGTAGTTTTTTTTTTTTTACAAACACTTGTACTTTTACTTCTGAGTATTATTTCAGTAATTTAACAGTACTTGTACTTCAGCACAGATTTTCTGAACTCTTTGCACCACTGAAAATCGCACAGTTAGTGAAACCTGACACTCAAGAAGCAAAAGATTAGCTCAGATCTGCACAACTTTCTCAGCCTCACACTTTTTTGCAACTCTACACACACACAGATAACTTTTTAAGGTAACGAAAAGACAACAATTCTTATTTTCAGGTGATTATACACCAATGAAAACATACTTATGAATGTTATGTTCCACTTCTACTGTAGTCTGCCGATAGATGTAAATCTTCACTGCCAGTAACTGAAGTGGAACGTGTCCTTTACTGTTGTTTCTATGGAGTCTGCATGTAGCACAGCACAGTTAGCACCTTGTCTCAGTGTTAGCGAAGAGCTAATCAGGATGCTGCTGCAGTGACGCGCGATGCGCCTCCATGTTTTT
>JAJHUR010128539.1:3607-27103 GCA_027495735.1 Lutjanus campechanus
TCTTGCCTAAGAACAGTAGAAGTACTAAAGTATCAATGAAAGCCACAGAAGTTTACAATTTAATATATAATCGGTGCTGTCAAACAGTTCATGCCTGAGGCCCATTAAGTCTATCCTTGTCGTCTTACAAACACGTTTGCTTGGCAGCTGTTCATCGATAAGCACAATAGAGTGAAACCAACTGCAGGATGTGGATTGTGCCGACCATTTGCTCGCTTTTGTGCATTATCTTTTTCTTTCTTTTTTTCCTAAATAAAATAGGGACCTACTCATATAAACATTGGCCCATGGCACTACTACAGGGCTAAACTCTGCAGATTCCTTTTAAATTTAAAAGCTGCACTTTGGGTGGTGGGGATGAACATGATGTAACCTTGTAAGGGAGGGAGTCTTGTGGGAACGTGGAGTACAAGCATAGATTTTTTATTTTTTGGTCTACAAGTCAGCGAAACTTGGATTTTTTTTTTTGTCAGAAAAGGGAAAATAACTGAAACTACAGTGTATACAGTTGTTAAATATCTCTTTAGGTTGAAGTTTAAAGGCAAATATAGCCTTGTCAACCTGTTATGATGTATAATTAAGTTTAATTCAAATTCAGTTTTTATTGACTTTTAATGTACCATCACTGTGTGGAGGGTGTTAAAAAAAAGCTATCCTATTTTGTCTGCCTAGGACTTTTTTTTTCTTTTTGCTGTGGTATCAAGAGTATCCTTTTCCCCTAGTATTGTAACAAAGTTTAAAATTCTGGTATTGTGACAACTATAATGAAAAGTCCTTCTGGTTTTTATTGTAGTTATCGAGAAAATTAGTTACACTTTGGAATGAATGCAATCAGCTACCAGGTGTGATACAAGACCTGCATTTTTCAGGGTTTTAAAGACCCCCTCTGACAGTAACAGCAGTCTGTAGAGCTCAGTGATACACAAACACAATGCAGTTTAAAGGTGTGTGTGTGTGTGTGTGTGTGTGTCATCCTGCTATTTCCACAAATTCCCGCTAACATTTTCAAGATAAGATTATTGGGCTGCAGAGTATTTTATTAATGGAATGGTGCTTTGAATGATTTCAGTCATTTTTGGCAATGACATGTTTAAGCACTGCACACAGGCACGAGAAACCAATTCCCCAAGCAAAGCATCTGTTTTGTGTTTACCAATGTCACTTTGGAGAATGCCTTGAGGCTTGCTGGCTGCTTGCAAATTATTATAACATCACTCTGCATGGCAGTGGGTTGTAGTTCTACCACCTGGCTTCAAGCAAAACAAACAAAGAGGCAACGTGCACCTTTATATTTATCCCAAGCCTTAAGGTAAACCTTGACTTTGACCATCTAATTGGCAGTGTAATGATAAAATAAATACTATATAGTACATTTTCAACTAGGGATGCAATTTATAAGCACTTTCCTTAATTGATCATTGGTAAAATGCACAATTAATTAATCGATTACTCATTACAAACCTAAAAAAAATGGCCTTATAACAAACAATACTAAATGTGTTTTCTCCCTCAATGCTTTATTTCCACAACAATATATTGCATATTCTCTGACAGCATTACATATCCTATGAAACTTAATAAGACATCGAACATCTGATAACAAGGGGATTGCACTTATCAGATAATGTGTTATATTTCAGGTCTTTATTTGGTATTAGATTAATTACATTTTTTGTGATCGATCAAATTCTTATCGATCGAGTATTCAGTGATGAATTATCCCCATTTTCAACTCAAGTATGTACTGAGTGTTATTCAGTGGCTCAGACTCTAAACTCAATGACTCTTACTTCCATCTGCAGGGAAACCATCTCTCACTTAATGCACTCTTGTGGCTTCTTGCCAACCTTGGTTACCACCCACTTTGATGTGGGTTTGGGATTTTCCCCTTTTTGTGTGTATCTTATTTATCACCAGAAAAACTCTCTTGAGGAAATCCAAAACTTTTTGTGCAAGGGCGGATTTTGGAAAAACTTGCAAGAGCTCTGTCAGAAGCAGCACTACCAATGTTAGCAGTCAAGTTGATTTAAAAAAAACAAACATGTACAGTATATGCAGTAGGTTATATGAGCGGGGATACCAGCCCCCTTGCAAGCAAAGTGACCAAAATGCATTCCCCTCGTTAACCTGCCATCTCCCCTCTCCGTCCCCTGGAAACAGAGAGAGACAGCAGGGGCAGACTCATTGATCCTTTATCTGATCAAGGTTTGTGCAGGTTAGATTCTAAGATACTGACCGCAGCTCTGAGATATTACTGGTCTGACTGTGGTGTGTAGTGATGAATCCATGCTGCTGTCCATGGTGCTGAAGTGGGAGACAGATTGTCATTGTGACTTTTCTTTTCTCAGTCCCACCCAGTTTCAGTTTCGTCTTGGATCTATAATATTATCTGCACCTGCGTTTCCCAAACACAGGGTTGGACTCAAAATGGGTCTAGGACCCAGGTCACCAATTGGCGGACTAAAATGCATAACAATGCTATGATGTTCTTTTTTTTCTATGCTCATATATTAAGCTCAGATGTTGTTTGGTGGGTAGTGTGTTGCTGGCTAACATTAATTGTCAGTTATAGCTGGGTTGACTGAAGTTGTCTTGCTAGCAATGATCAACATTCCATCCCTGACTTGGAGGCTTGTTTGTGTCCCAGGGAGACACCAAATCTCCCTTTTGGGTCTCAAGCTGAAAAGGTTGTTCTAAACTACATAGCTACAAGAGTTGATAATGAGTCACTTCACTAGTAGAGGGTGAGGAAAATTAACTCGGGCCACCCTCAAAAATTAACAAATTGCCTCTTGACCCCTCCGAAGCCCTGCCCCTTTTCGAACATCTGTCAGCTTCCTCCTTTCCTGTTCTTTAATGTGTTAGGCTCGTCTATATTGAAAGGAATACTCATCTATAGTTGCATCTTATGTTAAGTAGCAAACTAGCTAGCTAAGTTGCATTAATTGTTAGTTAGCTAGTTACATCTGATAGCAGATTTGAGCAAAATGCTGGCTATTGAGCTAGCTAATGTACAAACAAATGTTAGCTAGCAATTTAGCTGGTGTTTTGCTAACATTAGCTAACTTAGGATGTGACTACATATATGCAACTTTTACAAGTCACCCAGCAACATCTTTTCAGCAACCATCTTCAAAATTTTGTTTTGTTTTCAAAATAGACGAGCCTAGCACATATCTAAGTGCAGGAAACAGGAAATGAGACAGTTAATCGAGGTCCCCCTGGGTACAAAGCTTGCTCAGCTGTTGTTGGAGTACAGCACAAAAAAGGGCGGGACTTAGGAAGGGTCAGTGTAGAATAGAATATATCTGAAAAAAAAGACAACTTGTGTGTTTTGACTGTGGCTACATGCATAAAACTTTGACTTTATTGTAATTCATGGTGTTGCTGTGTTTTTTTTTCTTACAAGCATGAATAGGCACTATGCATTAGTACTATAGGTAAAGTTTGCTGTGCTCTCTTACCCTATTGAAACAATTTGGTAAGGAGAAAGTAATCATCTTTCTTACCCTGCTTTATTGTGGGCGTCATTAAATGTGAGGGCATGCCAACTAACTAATTAACTAACCGACTGTGCCACAGCAGGCAGATGGTTTTAATTTCTTGGAATATGTTGGCAACTAAAACAAACACCATCATTATGACAAACATTTTCTTTAGTATTCTTGGTCATTGAGCCCTACAGATTGTAAAATCCATAAACAAACACAGCAGGGGCCCATTTTTCAGGGTCTTGAAATTTAAAAATCAAGAGATGACTTAGTTTTTAAATTATTATTTAGAATAATATTTAATAATTGATGATTTTGAACAATAGCTTATGTCGCAGTTTTTTTCCCCTCACATTCATCCATGTGGTTTTTATATTCCAGCTAGTGTGTTTCCACTCTCACTTTTTTAATGGATTCAGGAATGTCAGAAACAAACAGCACTGATGCTACTGAGCTTCAGAGATATGCTCTGCTGTTTATGAATGCCGAGGTTTGCTGAAGTGTTATGGAGTTATATTTTTTGACATTACTCTAAAAGAATCTTAATGATGGACTCAAGCAGATACACCCAACATTTGAATAAATGTTATACAGGTTAGATTGCATACTGAGACTTTAAAGCCCAAGCTGAAACAGTGTTATTTTCCTCCATGTTGTTGACATTATAGTTAATCTGGCTGAAAACTCCTCTGTGGGTATGTGGTGTCGGTCTGTCGGACTGTCGATGTACAGGCCACATCGATGTGAGCCTCTTTGTCTGATCAGTCTGCCAGGGGAGATTGAGTGAATAGAGGAGGCCTTATTGTACAATATGTCTCACCTAGAAGTGCAGATGTTGCTCTGTTTTATTTAAAACCCTCTTTGTGTTGTACAAAAAAACACAACAGGTGCAAGACGAGAAGAATAAGCTTTTCTTCCAGAAACATCTGAACAGAAGGGGAGATGCCACTCAGGCTCTCAGTCTCAACGTCAATCGAACATGAGAACACATAATGAAGGTGGAGTAGTGACAGGAATAGAGGGCACTTTAAATCAGATTGATCCACGGAGACTAAAATGCCAATCATTACTAATCAAATTGTTTACTACAACATGAATGGCAAGTGCTGCACATGAGGGATACTAACACACAGCTGGAAAAAGGAGTCGATTGAAGATTCAGCGCTGCAACACAATGTGGAAATTTCCCAATTAATGAGATTAAAAAAGTCTGAAAACTCATTAGTCCGACTGAGATGTTACAAGTCATCTCTTCTTATTGTCAACTCTGATACTGCTCCTAAGAAAATATCTGTAAAAAAAAAAGAAAAAAAAAGTGGAACATCAAAGAAATCTTTGGGGTTTAAATCAAAACACCACGACTGTTCAAATATATATTGCTCACTAACACAGATTTCTTTCTATTATTGTATTTTCTGCTAGTCTTGCATCTTGTGTTGATACAGCACAAATGCCTCGGGGAATGAACTGCTTTTGACTTCAATAACATGTAACATATTATGTAGAGCTCTTTCACTACATCGTATCTAAAACAGAATACCATTATCTCGTGCTGCTTTGAATCAGTGACACAGTCCACTCTTGTATTACATAAAAAAGCAGTTGTCACACTCTCTCGCTGAATATCTCTCTGGCACAAAACAAACCAGTGAAGTCAAATCTGCCCATTTGTCGAGATCTCTTTTGAATTATTCTTGTATTCTCGTGCAAATAGTCTGCGTGTCTAAAAATGGATCGCTGCCACTTGGAATGCAAGACAGTTGCTCAGTTACACAGTATTGCACAGCATTGAAATGAGATGCATTGTTTTGCTGTACCATCTGCCACCGCCAAACAGGTGTGACTCAATTCAATAATATGATGAGGGAGGCAGTTATGCATAGGCTTTGGCAAGACGTTGAATAGAACATACTATAGGTGACATTGGCACGTTGAATATTAGGTTTTAGTAGATTGGTTGCCTTCTTTTGGGAATGTGATGTAGGTGTTGTGAGTCTTCCCATCACATTGTTTCATTTGCTGTGCTTTGGTTCATTTCTTTTAAGTCGTATTTTGCTCCACACTGAGTTAAATCTTTCTAGGGTTATAGTTATGAGTCATGTAGTCACACTGAGTGAGTTACATCTGTTTAGTCCTTTAAAACATGCTCATCAATATTTATATCATGACGAGATTGTTACAGTCCAACAATTTATTTTTAACATAGCTATAATTAGCTTGCTTATTGTCAACAATCCCTGTGAAAAAGCATCTCTTTTTAATTTAAAGTAACATTATATAACTATTTTACCTTAAACTGCTTCAGAATCAGTTTGATGCTACACTGACTTGTGTAATAGGGAGAACGATGCTTTAGTCATTCTCAGCCACTCGGGTGGGATCTCAGTGCATATGGCTTTGCCACATTATGTCAACATTTTAGAGCCGCCCCCTAATAGTCAACTTAACCTTTAGTCGGTGTCAAGAGTCTAGTTGACCGTGATTTTAGTTATATGTTAGTCGTTGGAGAAAAAAAAACCCTATCTCAAATTCCATTTGAGTGCTGTACCTTGTTGTTAAGCCCGGGGGATTGTTGCAGCAGGGACCTTTTGTTCCGGCGCACAGCTGCTAACTGTGCTGTAGCTGCCATTAGCTCAGTTAGTGGTCTTACGGGATACAGCCTCCGAGACCAGTGGAGGCCAGTTTGACAGGGAATACAGCTGAGGGGACTTGACATTACAGTGGGTTCAGGCATAATCATCATCATCATCCATAGTGTTGATAAGTCCGCAAGTATTTGTGCTTGTAAAGCTGGAAGTTGTTTATTCTTGTGCTTTGAACAAGGAGAGTTGTGTGAGGTGAGTCATTACCCTTTTTGCCAGTAGTGTTTAAAAGGCTGCTCACTTCATGCCTCAGGAGTATATGTTTAAATAATTAAATTAATACCATAAATCTGCTACTAGTCTAGATGACTAATGGTTGACTGAGCAAATCTTTAGTTGAGGGCAGCCCTACAACACACCACCAACTGTGTCACTGACTTTAGAGAAAATGGATCATATTTTATGCAGCAAATGTTGTCCGCCTGCTGCTCTGCTTCAACTCTTGGTGATTTTTCGGAGTTATCTGATGGATAGATAAAATACTTGCTGAAGTAACCGCTAAATGCTGCTAACTGTAGCGCCAGCTTGCTAGTTAGCTCAGTAAGCCATGCAGCTTCTTGACTGCCTGGACCAGACACCACTAGCACAGGAGCTTTGGACCACTGGGCAGACGCGGTTTTCAAGCTCAGGGCTGTGGGTACAAGTGCGGATATGTAATGTCATGATGAGTTGGGGACAACATGTCACAGTTGGAGCTACAAGTGGTGGGGGGACGTAAAGTTTCAGAGTGACAGAGACACACTGTGTCCCCATAAGTATAGTGAAAGCTGTCGATATCCTACTTGATGGTCACGGTAAAAGGGGACAGAGAGCCACTGTGCTGCTGCCAGAGGAGCGCTGACCAAGATTACAGCATTGATGAGAATAAATTATAGCGTAATAGACTTTTGTATATTTCTCTCTCCTCCCCTTGATGTTCTAAATACCTTGCTTGATTTGACGCTAGTCGCTTAGTTCATATATTAAATATTTTGGCAATTTCCCATTAGCTATTAAAAACTCATCGGTCAGGGGCGGAGGTTTAGCTCAGTTGGTAGAGCATCCGCCCCATGTACTGAGGCTGTTAGTCCTCTGCAGCGGCTGCTGGTTCGACTCCCGCCTTCAGCCCTTTGCTACGTGTCTTCCCTTCTCTCTGCCCCATTTCCTGTCCACTCTTCAGCTGCACTATACAATAAAGGCAAAAAATGGCCAAAAAAAAAAAAAAAAAAACTTTAAAAAAAACAACTCATCAGTCAGATTCAAAGATGCACTGGCTGCCATGTTCCTTCATTACCATGAACGCATAGTAGTTCATTTCGAGCCTCAGATATACGTCACAGATGGTGCACCAAATTAATCAACAGCTGGATATAATTCCCAACAAATATGTTCTTTACTTTTATTTGAGTAATGTTTGCTAAAGACTGCAGTTGCCAGCTGTTTTAAGAAATTACAGAGCAAAAAAATGAACTTTTATTTTTGTGGCCTATTTCTTAAGATTTATGTCTTTATCATTGCTCACTCTGAGTTTGATTCACACTTTTATAACTTGCAGGCTAGACTATTGTAGCACCATCCTTTCTGGTCTACTGAAGAATACAGTAAATAAGCTTCAATTAATTCAGGCTGGTCTGCCCAAATTATTCAACGGACAAATCCCGTAAAAAAGCCGATTCCAAATTTCTTGATGCTGATCACCCACTACGTACAGAGACTCTTCCCTCAGGTGTCTGTTTTAAGGCAATGAGAATTAAAACAGACAGACATAAGCACTTATTCGTCCCAGCAGCCATTAACTTGTTAAATAGATAAGCACTCACACAATGTTGTACTTATGTTTTATGCTAATGCACTTTACTTTCGACCTCAACTCATTGTGACATGTTTGACTATGTCTCTTAATATTTGTCTTGTATTTGGTGTTTGACAGCCTTTTAACTTTTGTCTTGTACTGTCCACTGTGAGAAGAGTTTAATGTCTTTTTTTAAAACATTTTGTACTATATTGTCCATTGTAATATATGTAAGACTATGTTCTTTTAACTTTTGTATTGTCTTTTGTGCTGCCGATTGCTGTGTTTGACTGTCTTTTTAACTTAGTATTTTTCTGTGTGCTTCCACTGCTGTATTGCTTTTAGCCTGCAAAACATTTTCTCCCTGAAATCCTAATAAAGTTGAAGTTAATTCAAACTTCTGCTGCCTGAGTGCTGACTAAGATCAAAAGGGGAGCACACATTACACCTATTTTAAAGTCTTTACACTGCTAGTTTTTGTATTGATTTTAAAATTCTCTTCTATATGGCCTTGCACCAGACTACCTCTCAGAAATGCTTTTGGTTTATGAACCAGTAGGGCCCCTCACATCTCTCAGTTCTTCTCTTTTAGCTGTTTCACAAAGCAGAACAAAAACATTTGGTGATGCTGCTTTTAGTCATTATGCTCCAAGCTGCTGGAACAGCTTTTCACAGGATCTCAGAGGAGCTGAAAATATTGATATTTTTAAACATAAACTAAAAATCCATCTTTTTATTCTGGCTTTTATATAGTGTTTTGAAGTTCTGGTTTTGTTGTCATACTTATCTATTATTATTATATATAAGCTTGCTTTATTATAGTCATTTTATTTACAATGATCATCTATTCTATTTTGTTTTACCAACATTTTGATGTTTATTATTTATTTTGTTCTATTTTGCTGTGTATTAGTCTCTACGTCCATTTTTTAACATCCTGTCAGTTGTGCACAAATTGCATTTGTTTGAAAGCTGCTATGTAAATAAAGTTTGATCGATTGATTGATTTAGTAGGAACAATGGGCTTGGGCATGAGTGCCATGGACAGGGTAGGGAAGTTGAAAAGTTTTGTGAGACAGAGTAACAGTGCTGTTAGAAATAAGAATAATAAAGAAAAACACTAGCCCCATATCCTTAATTAACTGATTAGTAATTTCCTTCAAGGCCAAAGAAGAACAAGCACTCACTGCAGCGACATGAGTAAATTTTGAAATGTCTGCATCTGTTATCGTTTCCGAATAAATATGAGAAAAGCTCACCTGCTGTGGCTCTGGTAGCTTTTTACTTTCCGGGGCTGATTCCTCCGTCTGATTCTGGAAGCAGTCGCCCCCGGCCTATAGGAGCAGAGGGAAAACATCTCAGTGCAGTGCAGAGAGTACATGCTGAGAAGTTGTGTCAACTTCCCAGCTGCACATATTCAGTGAAAATGCACAAGATGAATAGATACATCAGTGACATTAATGCTTCCTTTGGATTTTCACAAAAAAGCTACGAGAAGTTTAATCAACTTCTTCTATGAACATAGAATCATCCAATTAAATCCTTCATTGGATTTATGAGTGATTTTGGTGAACTGTTTACATGTGTACTGGATAAAAAATGTTTTATTAGCATTAGTCATTCTGAGAATGTTAGATTGTATATTAGTCAATTATATAAGTAAATTATTAAATACTACAATTGATAAGAGTGATTTATAATTGTTCAAGTAATTTAATGAGCATAATGTTCTATTTAGAAAGGATGGATGGACTTAATTGATCTCAAATGGGGAGATTCTTGTGTTACAGCAGCTCGTCATCCAGGCATTGTACAGAAGAAGTAAATAAACAATAATATACATAAACATAAGAAAAGAGAAATATACTGTATCTCAATAGAAAACTAACAAGTAATAATTAAACAGCTCAATCCTTAGAATACTGTTTAGATAATAAGATATATAGAATTATCTAGATTAGAATAATATCTAATATAAAAATAGATCCATAGGAAAATATAAAACTAAATATTTTAGTATATCAAAGTTTAGGGCATTTTTAAAATAAAGATGCAATAAGGTAGGACAGTGGTATAAAGATGTGCAAAATAACCACAAGCAAAGTTCTTGAAACAGCAGAACAAAGTGGAGTTTGTTTTAGACAGGAACTATTGAGCTGAGAACATCAGCTGCTTCTCTCAGTTTTTTACAGCATCATGGTCTATTGAGTACCCTTCAGTTCTGGACTACTGATCGGAAAAAAGAAGCAATTTGAAGATGTCACCCTGGGCTCTAAGAACTTGAGATGGATATTTTTCTGCATTTTCTGACATTTTATAGAGTAAACAATCAATCATGAAACAATCAATACAGAAAATAATCATTAGTTGCAGCCCTACAGGACGTGTTACATCAAATTGCTAATAGTTATGTCAATCATTTCCCTGCTGTGTGAAACCTGAAGCCATTTTATATCCCATGATAGAAAATATGTTGTCATGTAACACTGCTGAAAATTGTTAGAGACAAAATACAGCTTTTCACAGGAAAAAACAAACAAACACTGTTACTACAATCCTAGAAATACAGGTTCTAACTAGAACCGTAAAGGGTTCTTCAGCTTGTTCCCATAGGAGAACCCTTTTTGGTTCTTGGTTTTGTTTTGTAAAGGGTCCACTTTGAACCCTTTCAGAGAGTAGAGAGAGTAGAACCCTACATTAACAGTTATACCTGGAACCATCTGTGGGGGTTCTATCCAGAATCGTTCCACCCCCTAAGGATCCTAATAAGAACATCCAGGGGATTTGACCGGGAACCTTTTTATATTCCAAGGGTTTTATCTAGAACCGATCCACGAGGTTTGACTGAGAACCCCTTTTATATTCCAACGGTTTTATCTAGAACCCATTCAGGGTGTTCTACAGAGAACCCCATTAAATGCAAAGCTTTTGTTCCAGAACTCAGCCAATGGGTTCTACTGAGAACCCTTTTATGTTCCAAGTTTTTTTTTTTCTAGAACCTGTCCAGGGAATTCTACAGAAACCCCTTTTATATTCCAGGGGTTTTATCTAGGATTTCAGCAATTCTTGAAAAACTCTGTTTCCCAAAAAGGGGTCTTTAGAAGCAAATGGTTCTTGGTAGAACCCCAGTCCTCCAGGAAGAACCCTTATTTCTAGGTGGTACAAAATCTCCATTTATTACTTCTCTCTTATCTGTGAAGTAAATTGTGAATTTCTGACTTGAAGCACCTGCTGTACACAATATTTGGATGTATCTAAAGGACGAGTGAGCGCCTGAATGCTTCATACCACCATGAGACGATCTCCAGCATAATGCAGTTTATATGAAAAAAATATATATTTCCAAACAGTTAAGCGTGGGGTCTGTCTATGAAAAGCAACACATTCGTTAGACTGCAGCAAACGTGTCACATTTCATTTCCAAACTGAAGCACAGACTGCGAGCTATCGGCGCTCATACAAACTGTCTCTCCTCATTTCCTCCCAGCCTACGGGGAGAGGAGGACAGGGGGGGGAGATGTGACGGTGTTCACGAGCAAACACAATATCTGAGTCTCTGTTTCAAATATGTCTCCTCTTATCTGTATCAGAATGTTTCTCCCTCTCTTGCTGCAGGATTTTTACAACCCTGCCAAAATTATATAATCAATTATGGGACACCAGTGAACATTGTTTTTGGCACGATTTCATTAAAGAACAATCTCTTTGACACGGTTTCCACAGAGGGTAATTTCCTCTCTGGGTGGCATCCCTCCATACTCCCCTGTCTCCTGTGGTCTATCAACTTATATCTGTAATAGTTCTTGATGGCCACTTGTCAGAAATCCTTATGGACCCTGTTCGCTTCCCCTGCCTTTTTCAAATCCTCTTGGTTTTGACAGGGTTGGAGATTCTCATTCGGAGCCTCCCTGATAACTGCTGCCGCTCACACTTGCCAGGATCTTAGTGAAGCAAGTGTGTGACTGTAAGGTACCAAAGTCCTTCACAAAAAAATTCTGAATAGGAGAGGTCAGTGACTGCTTTTCTCTTCCCTCCCTCGATCACTGCTTTCACAGCGAGGCTCTCAGCCCCCACGAATGTTCCAATGAACATCCTCAGTGTAAAACTGTGTTTGCACTGGGCAAGTGCAGTTGTGAGTGAAAAGCTCTTTGAAGTGAGTGTCAATGTGCAAATTCTATCTTCCCCGCAATTGCAGCACACTTTCTCATGCAGCTGGAGCTAAAATGCGTTGCTGGAATGATTGTTAGTGTGATTTAAGGCTCCAACAGACTATCATGTTCTTTTATTGATTGATCTGTCAGGTTGTTTTTTCGATTAATTATTAAGTCTACAAAATGCCAACTGCACGTTCTCACAGCCCCAGTTAATGTCTTCAAATTGCTTGTTTTACGTGACCGACAGGCGAAAACCCAAAGATAATCACTTTACAAGGATAAAACGGAAAAGGAAAGCAGCCAATCCCAATTGCTCAGGGCAAGTAAAATGCTATGTGGGGCAAGTAAATCTTGCAACTTGCTTGCCAAACTGGGCAAGAGGTAAAAAGGAATTTTAATTCATTAATCGTTAAAGTAGTTTATCACGCAAAATGGCAGAAATGATGTTTTCAGCCCCTTAAATATGGAGAATCCCTGCTTTTCTCTGTTTATTATCATATCAAACAGAATATCTTTGGGTTGTAGTCGGACAAAATGAAACATTTAGAGACAACACCTTGGTTATTCAAAAACTGGGATGGACATTTTCCACTATTTTTTTCTGATATTTTATAGATGTTGCAGCCCGAGATTATACATGACAATTAACTTAAGTCTTTGTAGCTATTAAATAACCACTGACAAAACAGTTTGTACAGGGGCAAGTAGATTTCTGACCCACTTGCCCGGTTGGGCATTAACGTTGAACCCTCCTCACCTCTGGGAATCTTATTGATAAGTGACTTAAACAAGTAATTAGAGCCCAACCAATATATCAGTTGAAAACTTGTTCATGAAATATAATGCAGTGTTTTTATTTGTTAGCTTTATAGGCAGCATTTTATGTATATCTGATACTTTTTCTTAATTCGGGTTCAATAATGTAGGCCCACATATATTTTTTCTTTGAGTTTTTTTTTCATTTATAGTTGTTTATAATTATTAAAAAGAATATACCAGCCAACCATATCTTTTGGGGTTTTTGTTTTTTTTACTACTGATGTCGATATTGCCTTAAGGCCCAAAAATCCAGTATTGGTCAGGACTTACAAGTATTACTGTAGATTATCAGTATTGACATTTTCCCCCCCTGTTGATTGACTAATTAACTAGTAATTTCTATAAAACTGCTTTAAAACACATCAGGCTGTTAAGAACAATGCATAATATTTTTCCATCTGCAACTATTCATACCTTGAAATCAGGACTGCAACTATTAATTATTTCAGTCTTGAAAACATGGAAAGTAGTGAAAAATGCCCATCACGATTTCAAGATGGCCGAGTGATTATCAAAAGGCCAAAACACAATTGTTTTTTTCTGTCAATCAACTAATCATTTCAGTCCTACTTGTTACCATAATCTGTGTACAGTCAATGTTTGATGTACCACAGATTGCTAATTTATACATATCAGATTATACAATACATACTTCACTAGTACAGGGACTGTAGGACTTATTTTTTCAGTTTTTTTTTCCCCTTTTCAGATAAGTTTTTTTGTCTGACCAGACAGACTGAACCACACGAATATTTACCTTATGACTATTTTTTTAAAAAGAGAGAAGTAGCTACATTTTAGAGGTCTGAAGTAAGAAATGTTTTGCATTTTTGCTCAATAAACGACTTGATTAATTGAATATTGAATATTGAATGTTGAATATTTTGGTAATGTGCAATGAGAACCCAATCAACAAAATGTTAACTGTCAAAGTTGAACTATATAAAGTGAAGAATGTATCACTTGTTGAAACAAGTCTTCCAATTACTGAGCCTAATGAAAATACTTAAAGTGAAAGTGGCTTGTTTGATTTCTGATGAGGGACTTGAGCATGAATTCAGAGAACAGATGAACCTCATGGATACGAGCCCTCGGGTCACAAAGGCCATTTCAGTTTAATTACTCCAAAGGCTCACCTTTTCCATCTGGCACTCTTTAAGTCCGCCACTCTCTCTCCTCATTACTCCGATGTTCACGGGTGATTTACTGGCTGTGACAATTCTCTGAACTTTAGAGATATCCTGTAGGAAAAAAAGAGAGAGAACATTTGAACTCTGGGTTAAAAATAAAATGTGTGAATGGCTTGTTGATGCAGCAGTGGCTTTAAGGTTCTTGAAAAGTAAACAGTTCTGACTCAAATGTTCATTACTGTTTAATTTATCACTTACTCCTTCAGACTAATTTAGCTTATTTATTTGAAGTGAATAAATTATGGTTGAATGACTATTTCAACAGGCAGCACGAGGGCAGAAGAAACAGAGTGCTGACAGACTAAAAAGAGAATTATTGAAATACTAAGGCTTGGAGGTAACACAGTAATATTCAGCCATCACATATCCAGTACTAAGATCAAAAACTTTTCTTAATAATTCATATTTTTGCACAAATACTTCAGTTTGAACTACTGCAGTTGGAAGCCAGACTCCACATCCACCCCACCACAGCAGCTGTTTCCAATGCCGGATTTACAAAGTCAGCTTAAAAGAAGTCAAACAGTCTCATTCTAAAAAACAAGTCTCATCTAAATCTAACAGATACTGTGATTATTGGAATTATGTTTTGTCAGTTTTATTCAACCAAAAGTCAGCCAAAATGAGCTGCTCTATGGCTCAGTTTGGCTGCACTTAGGCACAGCTGTGCTTTAAGCTAAGTGCTAACATCAACATGCAAAAATTCACACAAAGAAAATGCAAACATACTTGTGTACAACAAGACTAAGGTGTTTAAACTAAGATGGTTAACATAGTAGAGTGTTAACATTTGCTTATAGCACAGAGTACAGCTGAGGCTGATTGGAACATCATTAGTTTTGCAGCCAGGCTATTTGATCATAAGTAGTGAACAAACTGGAAGTTAACCAAAGTGATTACAATCCTTTGGCAATCCATCCAATAGTTGTTGATATATTTCAGCCAGGACTACAGTGATGGACTGACAGAACCAACACTGGCATCCACACTGTAAAAAATGAGATAAGAATGTAGTGGAATCATCTACTCATTTTCTTATTAACTTAATGTAAATATACAAGTTTTATTTGTTCAAGTTAATTAAATTTCTGTTTATTTTCAGAACTAAACATGAGTTCTTCTAACTTTAAGTCTGTTGACATGAAACGAGTTCAAAGAATGTACTGTTCAAAGTTCAATCAACTCATCAAATTAAGTTTCTAAGAAACATGGTCACCATATTAGCAGACCTCCCAGCATGCATCATTTGAAAGTTAAAACCCTCCCTTTTTATAGTTTGAAGCAAACATATATGATGAAAACTTGCTGCGTGTCTCTAATACACTTTGAGATGAGTCATGGTTGCTTGTTTTCACAGTCATGAAAACACTTCAAACCATGATGAGGATTAGTACTGAATTCAGTTTCCTTCATGCAAACATACATAATGTGCCTTCAAAGTCTCATAATTAATTTTGAAATGTTTTCTCACCAAGGGAGTATATATGAATTACCTTGGCATTGCTAGACTAATTTACGAATGTGTATCAATCTGGAATTTCTCAGTTAATTTTCTATTTCTAAGGGGCCATTCTCAACCAATCAGAGCTATGAAACATATGATGGAGTGCTGAGTGATGCTTGCAAGTTGGGGCGGTGCTTGGTCTTTTTCCAAAAGATGGCAGCCTGGTTACATACTTGTCCAAATTATAGCTGAACAGTAAACTAAAATGTGTTTGTGAAAACATTTGAAGCAGAATCTTGATTCATATTTGATCAGCACTGCCTAGTTGGACAGTTTTATCTGAGTTTCATGAGCCTGGTGGGTGCCTTTTCAAATCTGTACCACTGACGCTCCTTTCTTAGTTATTGTATAAAACCAAATAAATGGTTGTGACTGGCCTGACAAGAGCAGCAGTGTTGGAAATGAATGGGAGGGTGAAACATGAGCTCACAAATTTGTCTGGTTCCCAGGCTACATATGAACAGGCTCATTGGTTACACATCTTGTTAACCAGGTAGTAAAAGCAGTTAACAACTACATGCCATCATGCCTGTTTGGTGTTGTTGGGTCTTATTTTGTTATGAAATAAAATGTAAATGCGTGCTCAGATGTTGGATTTTCAAACTAGCATGCAATTGATGTCTGTAGGCATACAGCTCTGAGTGAAAAATAAGCATAATTCTGGGAGGAGGATTTGGGATTTACTTCTGTGAGAGCAACATATGATGGACAATGATGTTTCAGTAAAGCCCACTGCAAAAATAAACAAACAAACAAAAAAAAAGTCCAGATAGTGTGAAGAGAAGAAGATGGACAGTTGGAGATGAAAAGGTTCTCTCTGGAGATAGTAGAGCAATCTATATCACCACCACCTGAAATGATGTCCGTATGAAAAGACATGACTCTTGCAAGGTTGATGTACTTTGAACCAGTGGATTAAGAAATGCTTTATTCTGGGGGGGCAAGAATAGTAAATAAAAACTTAAGTTCTCAGGAGGGTTACATGGCAGGTTTCAGTCAACTTTTTTCATCACCTACTAGACATCATCAATTGAATACTGATGAGAAACTGTCTAACTGGAAACTTCTCTGACTCAAGCTAGTGGCAATCTCCTTCAGAGCGCTGAGCGTGTGTGTGTCTTCTTATTGTCTCAATAAACTCTTAACATGGCTTGAAATCAAATTCATAGCCTATTTTGCATAATGTTTCTGAACTATGGGGGGAACATTTTGTCATTTATATGCACTTGCTGGCAGTAAGATGAAATCACTTAGAATATATTCAAACCGTGACTTTATCAGAAATGTCCATGATAAATACGGTCATTGCTATATATAATGTGAGAGTTACATAATCATCCATGGGGTTTTTATTAGGATACAAGACGTATAGTGTTATTTTCTAAATGTATATGGCAGCAGAGTAACCTGTTGGGTTATCATTTACAGTAGCTGAGACTATTTCCAAGGGGTGGGAGAAATAAAATCGATTTTCTTAAGTGTCATGATTTTTTTTCCGATGCCTAAATCCTTTTTTTGATTGCTGAACTGTTAGCTCGCTGCTAACTCATGATGGGAATTTACATGAGTGTGCTAATGGAAGTTAGCATTGCGATCACAATAACATTATCTTAACAAACTGATCCATTTTACTTAACGTGCTTGACATAAAACAACGTGTATGCTCATGCTTTAAGGCATATATTTCCTCTGCTCTGTGAAAATGAACTAATATCTTCTGAATTCACATTTCTAACTCAATCTGGTACTCTGGCCTCAACAGCCCACACTGATGAGCAACAGCAACCTCAAAACTCAATTTGAAGGCTCTTTGTGATGTGTGAGGTTTCAGGGGCTCTATATTCATTTTTGGTCGACATCTTATTTCATTTTATCTATGATTTTCTTATACCTGTTTTATTAGCAGGAGCAGCTGAGGTTTATTTGAAAAGTTATTTTTAATTTACTTCTTTTATATGCAGTATAGAAATGATGCTGCTGAAATAAAACTCAAAGACTGACTCAACTTAAAGACTCTGAGACTTCAGAAATATAACACAATATACAGTCTCTTGAAGTCTATGATTCAGGTTTTCCCATGGTCTTGTGTTTAAAAAAAGCAAGGACATTTTGCAATAAATTGGGCACCCTGGTAGCTCAGTTGGTACAGCATGTGCACCATGTACTGAGACGGCTATTCAAGAAAGCCATAAAAAAGGACTAAAAAACATTTTTGAAATGTCACAATAAATTGTTATAGCAAATTGCAATACATAGTGAATCAGCACCCAAGTATTGTGATAGTATCGAATCAGGAAATAAATGTATCATCCCAGCCCTACTATTTTTTGGAGACTAGACTAGACCTAGACTGGGCTTGGGTGGTATAAAGGTATTACGGTATTCCAGGGTATTAAAATATCCCAATGGTATGATTTTCCATTCTGTCCTAAATATAGATGCTACTCTTTATATTAAATTGATAGGGAGATACTGTATTGTAGTGAGCAGCTTACGCCACCAGAGGGCAGACTCTCTACTTGTGAACAGGCAGCGCAGGTGAGAACCATGCCCTCTAGGAGATAAAGCTACAGGATTAACTAGTAAGAAAGAAGAAAAATGCCTCTGCTCTTGTTTTGGAGTATTTTGGATTTAATCACGCTGATAAAGGTAAAGTTAGAAAACACTGCAGACTAATGATTGGCCAAATGAGCATATTGGAGTGAGTGTGTAACTTTAGCGAGCATGAGAGAGGGAAAGTGTCAGACTGATTATACTGTCTATGGTGGCGGAGAGTGAGTGTGAATGTGCGCTGAGCAGATGAGAAGGTGAGCAGTGAAGTTGGCAGTTGGCAGTAAGTGTACAGTGACGGAGCTGTAAATGTACAGTGAAGGTCTGAGTTTGTCAGTGAATAAAGACTGCACATATACGTCTGTTAGGCTGCAGCGAGGCTCTTGTTGTTTCCCAGTCCCAGGAATAACGTCGCTATGACGACCGGCTCTGCCTTCAGTACAGTCAAGTACAGCTGAGTTGAGCCGTTTTACACAAGTTTTGCACAAATACTGCCATAATACGGTGACCCCTGGTAGAATGTCAGATATGATATGATGCTTAACATTTTTTGAAATGTATACTTTTATTTTGGAGAAACAAATCCCTCTCCCACTTTTCAGCTGACTCACTTTCCTGGACCCAGGGCTACAGACTGACTTTTTTTTACTAGGAGCACAGTGGCCCCTAACTTAAAATTTTAGGAGCGCAAGCAGAAATTTTAGGGGCGCACACCGAAATCAACTTGCAAAGTTAATATTCATATTTCCTCTCCTTTCCACTGTATTACTGATAAATACTTGAACAATAAATGAAATTAAATATTATATTGGCAATGAACTTGGCCGTGTTAAACTTTAATATCAATTCGGCCTCCTCGGCGCACTGGTTAGCAGCCTCTTGTCTTCTAAATGCAACTCAAACTGCGGGTTTTATACACTACTTGTTACATGCTGTGTCCTACTGTACGTGAGTTGTTGAGGTAGCAATTTAGCAGAGTTAAAAAAAAAAAAAAGTTAGTTTTCTCCGAGGTACACTTGAACACAACACACCTCTATCTCCCTCCATTGCTCCTGCCTAGTGCCTACAGCTGGTGAGTCTCTCTTCTCATTACTGCCAGCCTAACGTTTTAAGTTTGTTTATCTGGAAACTAAATCGGTTAAAACAACGGGGAACAACGGGTGTGTAGTTCACTGAGTGATTCATTCACCGAGTGTCGGCGACGCGGCGCAGTCGGTATACGCGGTCCCTGCAGCGGCTCGCCGGCTGCCCGCCCGGCGCTGCTGCGTTGCTGCGGTAGCTGTGCTGCTGACAGCTCAACTGAACTGAGAAATGAACGAATCACTTGAAGAAGTGATTCGGTTCAGTACATTCACTTAAAAGATTTGTTCTTTTGAATGAATCGTTCACGAACGACACAACACGAGTTCGTCTCCATTCTTCTTCTTTTGGAGTTAATGTCGCTTGGCAAACCAGCGCATTACTGTCAACTACTGGGCTGAAGTGTGGAGCAGAAGTTTGTCAGCGACAAAAAATATTCAGTAATAATAATTTTAAAAATCGGCAAATTTGCTGGTCGCACATGCGCGAGTAGAAGAAAAATTTACTCGCACTGTCTCAAATTTTAGTCGCAAAATGCGACCATTTAGTCGCAGTCTGGAGCCCTGCCTGGACCAGTTATCACAATTCCTACCATTAGACAGACTAACTTTCGAACAAAATAATCAGGGACATATTCTTCAAGAACTCCCACTGCTGTCTTATTTTTCAAGAGGACATCAATAATGGACTGACATTTTCTGGACTTATAGACACACCATAAATGATGGACTATGAAGTTATTGTGATTGAATTTTGTCACTGCTTTTGTCCCATCTTTTCTTTCTTTTTTGGGGTTTTGTTTTATTTACATATTTTTGTTTTGTTTTTGTGCAGATCTAAGTGTACTTCTTTGTTGTTGTTTTTTTAAAATTTCCTTTATTTGCTCTTTTGCCTGCTTGTCTGTCTGTTTTGTTTAGTTGGGCGTATGTGGGTGGACGGGAGGGATGAGGGACAGGAGGAAACTCAGTGTACTCTGTTATGATTGTATGATCACATATTAGTGCTGGTTTAAGGTACATTCACTGCAAATAAAAAGATGTTGAAGAAAGGAAGGTATGAAAAAATAGATGCCACCCACACCTGGATATCACTGCTGCCTCCGCCTGCGTAAATGTTTAAAGGCATCCATGTTGATGACTCCCTTGGCAAATTTTGGTCAATAATTCTCATTTCAAAATTAATATACGATCGAAATGTTTCAAAATTTGGCATCAACTGTACAGATCTCAAGTGCAAAACACTTAGTGAATCCTGTTCGCCTGCATGTTCCCTGATTGAACTCAGCCTTCTCTAAACTCCACTGAGTGTGTTGGAGACTGTTTTCTTTCAAGGGCCCTCGAGTACAGCAAGTGCTTTCTACTTGACCCTCTTGCATAGGAATGTTGACATTATTTAGGGGCAGCCAAGTCTCAGTCAAGATGAGGTACAAACTACTCTCTACTCTCTCTATACAGCAACCCTCCGTCAACAGGCTATCGAAAAGTCAGCTCCACGTTCTTGGAACAATCAAACTGTACTGCTGATCCACAGGTCAGTGGCTCACGTAGGTGTCGAGACCAAAACTCAACACTGGAAAGGCCAACCTGTCAATGGACATGTGTTCTGAAATACCTTGACATTTACAAGCAGTGCAGAAAATATACATCTCTGACTTTTCCTTCAGTCACTTTTTAAAACAAATTTTCTTATCATACATGGACACTTTGTAATTTAATAAACACTTAATATTTGGCAAGCCTAATTAAACAGTTTCCAGACACAGTGGTTTTGAAATACATGAACAGTATAACACAAAGGTAATATAAGAAATTGTGCTTAGGCTAGATACTGTATTTTTCCCGCAGTCTACCACATAGTTCCAGTAAGCACCAAACAGTAAAAGATAAGCTGAGCTTGTACAGCAGATTTTTCTCCAAAAGTAGCTCTGTCTGCTGCAGCCAGTCTTCTGCTCGAGACTAGTACATAGTACCTTCCTTAACTGGGTCAAAAGTGGTCTCTTGAGAGCATAAAGCAAGATGGTTGCAAGATGAACACGAGCAGACTTAACCTGTCACTGTCAAGCTCCATTCTTACTTTGGCAGTTGAAACAACATCTTTTTAGGCAGGTTCAGTGGGATTGGCTTTTACTTGTGGAAGTGACCACTTTCGGGCGAACATTTCATGCATTATTTCTTAACTTTTGACAGCATCCGTCAAAAAAATGCAGAATTTTACAGTACAGCAATGGAGGAAAGACTCCAGTAGAAGCTGGATAAAGCACTTAAAGCACCACTCCAGTGTATTTTTGGCATTTTTATGATATTGAATATTTTTTTGAGTCGTGTCCTGACAATGTTGATTAATCACCCTATTTGCCAAATATTTTTTGACAAATATCTTAAGTTTGTTCTGTGTTAAAATATTTAAACTGCAGCAAAAATGGAACTATGTTGTATGACTACTGTAAGCTGAAGTCATACGTCATCCTCCAAACTTGCAGAGGTGCAAGTTTGTGTGACTCTTGTCACCCCTGACCAGTAGTGGAAAGAGTACTAAAGATCTGTACTCAAGTAAAAGTACTGTTATGTTGCTAAAATATTACTCAATTACAAGTAGAAGTCCTGGTTTTAGAAATACACCTAAGTAAAAGTACAAAGGACTCATCTCAAAAACTACCATCAGTATTAGTTACTTTGAACCATTGATGTTTAATTCATTATCAATAGGGGTGTGCATTTTCCTGAACCTTGATAAAAAATTGCCTCAGAACAATCGATTAATCAATCGACCCCCCCTATTTTCAACTTTTTTGTTGTTGTCATTTTTTCCTTATTTTAAGTCCAAGTCCAACCAATGGCTCCACCTGACAAAACAATGTCAGATGAGGTGCACTTACTGCCATGTCTAGACTATTGATTAAATATCCATTAAAATATTTTTAATTAGTCAAATTCTCAGTGATGATTACTCAATTAATGATTAATCATTAATCATGCTGCAGCGTTTTGTTTTTTGGTTTGTACGTCATTGTTTTTATTGGTCCATTTGTGATCAGTTCACCTGATTGGCTACTAAAATGCAGATAAAAGGTTTGGATATGAATTCAAATTGTACTCAGTACTCAATTATGATTTTAAAAGTAACTAAGTAGATCATATAGTGTAATGCATACTTAAGTACAAGTAAAAGTACAGTCTTGAAAATCTACTCATAAGAGTTCAAGTACCGAAAAAACCCAAAAAACGTAATTACAGTAATTTGAGTATTTGTAATTAGTTAATTCCACCCCTGCCCCTGACCCTTAAGTTGTCAAGTATTGATACTTAAATTTTTTTCAATACCATGTGTTTAAAAGAAACAATGTCCATTAATTCTGGATGGATTCTCATCTGCCTAACCAGCGAGGCGGAGTGGAGAGCACCGCCCCCTCCAGGTGGGGTGCCTCCCACTGGCAGACCTCGGTGTCATTTGGGTCCTCGTTTTCAGATCAAGGAGGTGGAGAAAAATCCTCCACCTCATAACTCATGTTGGAGCAACTGTTGTCACTATACATGCTAATATCCATGCTATCTCTCTCTATGCTAATGATGTTGACCAATCTGGTTGGTCAGTCTGGCACCCTAAAATTGTCAGTTAACACAGGCTGGAGTGGAGGTTAAACCTGATCATTTATTATCAGAGAATGTTCTATTTCATCCTGAATTAACTTCATATAAGAAAACTGTTTTTTGTTTTTGTTTTGAAAGTTCTGGAAATATTGAGCAGATTCTTCCCTCTCTTGAATATAATGGAAGTAGATGGCCCTCTGCTTGTGGTGGTCAAAGAGCTCGCCCCCTAAAAAAACATCTGAAGAACTCAACAGCAGTGCCTTTTTCAGAAATCATGACCTGGTCACTCAAGATAATCCCCAAACCTTGTTGTGAGCAGGCTCATGGAGGCACTACTTTCAACTAGAAAGAAAGTAGTTCCATAAAAATCGAGAGAAGGCAGATATCAGATATCAGCCATCTCTACGGCTGGTATCTCCAAAACCCAGCAACTCACACCAAAGCAATCTGGATGGATAAACAGAACTTCAGGTAAGAGGAAAAATATATATTATTGATTTTTGAGGTGAACTGTCCCTTTTGAAGAAGAGCTTTGTTAGAAACCATCACTGAAGTGGATTTGTTATGACAGTTTCTCCCATTTGTTGCATGATGCAAATGTCATTGTACCATCCAAATTCAGCTGATATATATCTTCAAGCTACTTTCTTTGCACTGTCATCCTCCTCCTATCTCCTCCTTGCACGGCAGTGATGAATATCCCGTCGA
>JAJHUR010128544.1:2952-14236 GCA_027495735.1 Lutjanus campechanus
CATTATTTTGAGATATGAACTCATCATGAGAAAGTTTCTCATTATAACGATTTACAGGCTCTTTTTTTCATCATATTGGCAGAAATGGACTTCCATAGTGCACAAATTGTGCTAAAACTTTGAGATCACCTTTAATGTCCCAGTTGCAAGATTTACACCGTAATTATTACAGTGAATTGTGATCTTGACCTCCCCAACTTTTGTAAACAGCAAGCCCTGAGTCACTCATTACGAGTGCCAGTCTTTCTCAGCACCACAAACATGTTCTCTTAAATCATATGCAAAGAGCCCCATGTCATTAACTTAATTATTATTCCACTGTACAATTAGCATCAAAACAGTCTCATCAGGGGGTGAACACAGCCAGGACTTTATCGCTGGACCAAAGTGTATGATTAACACTCCAAATCGACTTCATTGTTACGCCCCGTAACAATAACTCCAAGGACCTTTGCTTTCCTCTCCGTGTCGCCTGACCGACGTGGCCGGCCACTTCAACATCAACCCCACAATTACAGACGTACAGATTGTGTGTGTTTTAGCGTGGCGCTGGGTTTTGCACGAAAGCATTGTTATTCATTCGATCCCAACAGATGAAACTGTAATAGCCATGTATTATTATTCCCTATCAGAAATAGCAGCTCTCATTATCAAACAAAAGACTCTATTACTGATATCATTATCAGAAGGGGAAACGGAGGAGGGGGTCTATAGCTTTCAGTGTTTAAATGACTTTGTTTCACAGCCCCTTAGTGGGATTTTACTGTTGTCCTGATTGGCATGTGCGTTTTTTAAAAAACAGGTCAGCTTCACATCTTTGACCTTGTTGCTGCTGAGTGACAATGTGTGAAGTTAGTGGGCGATTATTGGTAATGGTGAAGCCACGGCTCTCCTGTCATGTGGTTTTTGTTTTATGGTGGCTGTGGAAATACCTTAATTGCACCTAATTCAAGCCCATCTTTGATGAGGAGAGGGGGGGTGGGAGGGAGGGATGAAACTCGACTGCGCTTGCATTTTTCGCAGACGCATTGATCTTTTGTGCGGGCAGGAGTAGCTTCGGGGAGGTTCAAAGACATTCCCAGACTGAATCACCTTGAGGAGCTTGCTTCAGGCGGTCTTGGCTCCGCTGACTCACAAATGAAAGCGGCTCACAGACGAGGGCTGGCATGAAAATATGTTTTAAAAGACCCCTTGAAAGGATATTGTGACCGCTCAACACAACCTTAGCCACCCAGGCGTGTCTCATTCATGCAGATTTTTACCAAGAATTTGAATATTGATTACAGATAACAGCTGGAGGAGCAAATGTTGAGGTTAATTTTGAAAGTTTGACTCGTCCAAGTAGCAGAGAAGTGGGGGTAAAAGGTCAAAATTATGTACTTCATTGACTGGAAATTCAGATTTTTTACAAGCATCTTTTTGCCCTCATTCCTCAGTGTTGTAGTCAAGATAACATAGACCAGAGTGTATCAAGACCTAAAGACTTTGAGGGGCTGAGACCCAGTCAAGACCAAGACCATGACCAGACGGGGAGGCATAGCTGTTAGGGGTGACAGCCAGTAACAACAATGTCAAATTAGAAAAGAGTCAAGTTATTGGTCGCATTCGAAGCAGGAAGTTTTATATCCAATCAATGATGTTAACAAATAAATCTGATAATGCAAAGTCAATTTTGTGATATCTCTGCAGCTGTGGTCTTGGCTGTTCTTGAAATAAAATCCTGAGTCCTCTTTGTCTGAGACTGAGAACAGTTGAAAAAGTGTCGAGATCAAGACCCGTCTCAAGTAGCACAACACTGTCATTCATGTCAGTAATAATCAGACTGCACAACTCAAAGCTCAACTCATCTAGAAGGTCTCAGCTACTCACTTACTTTGCTGAGTATAATGTTATCATAACCAATAGAAATTATGACTGAAACTACAAAAAATAAGACCAAACTTGTAATAAACCAGGCACCTAATGTATCAACACTACATCTATGAACACTGAACATTCATTTCTATGCAGAGAATCAGATTTATCAGTTTCCTCTTGTGCTTGTGAAGTGTCTACTTTCAGAACCATCACAGACCAGGTGAACCAACAAACCTCTTGTGTATCAGGTGCAATCTTTCACTACGTCAAGGCGTCCTGTCCACTCAGTGAAGATGTCTGTAACAGGTACAGGGCTATCTGTACCTGGACTCAAGGTGAGTCTGAAGGCCTGAATATGCTCCCAAACTGATGCGTACAGAGTCTCTGAAAGCTGCGAACGGCACTGATGCATACTAGGACTGTAGCTGTCTGGAGGAAGAGAGGCCTTCTCTGGTCAGGCTCTGAGATAATGTTTTCTTCTGCCTTCTGCTTAGGAGTGGTGACTTTACAGCTCACAGCAACTTAAAGCTATAAATGTGTATCATTTCCACTTTAAACGTCGAAAAACTTAGGACATGTATTATATAATTTGTTGAGCTGTGTACTTAGATCATCCTAAATGTTTCCAACAATGTTCAAACACAGAGAAATCCATAATTTATTCAAGGTAACAGGGTGTTTCCTACTAGCAGTTGCTAGCTAGTTGCTAGTCACTTTAACTTCTGGGGAAACACAGGATACATCAGAGAGTGAGGAAGGAAGTTGGCGCACCTGACTAAACGTAATGTGAATACAACTTTAATACGTTACCTCATTTCCTGAAGGTGATTCCTGCCTGAGTGACCTCAGACAGATTTTCATCAGCTATGATAGTTGTATAATGAAAAGAGGAAAACAAGTTTCACTCCCTTTATTTATTGGATTTTTTAATGTGAGAGAGACCCCTGGCAGCAGAATTTACACATTGTACGTTTAATATGACATAGTCTCTGGGTTTTGTTTGATATCTAGTGTTGGCAAAATATGTTGTTGCACATTTTCAATCTGTCGTTAGTGTAGTAAGCACAGATTAGCTTGGAGGGCTAACTCGGCTTGTTTACTGTATTACACGAATGTCTTTGTCACCCTGAAAGTTTTGCTGAATCGTTGGCAGTTCAATTAAGTGTTGCTTGAGAGTCTAAAGGGAACAAAAGGAATAAAGAGTTGAATGTTCGTATTGAATGGGCAAATCCAATTTGACTGACCAAATTCAGAGTTTGTTGATATATAAACGTCTGTACTGGTGGTGGCGGGGTCCGCCATTCCCATGCTGCATCCATATTACCAACCTAAACGCGAGGGATTCACAGGAAATGATGCAGCATGTAATCCAGGATGTGGCCTACGATGTTACTTAGTACTGTGGTGGTGGTCTTGGGTTCTCAGCTACAAAAGGGTTAACAGAGACGAAGTTCAACATCCTACCGTATATTTATTGGTAGCAATGGGGCAGCAACATTTAACCAATCCCCTGCCTGCGTAGTATAAATGTGTGTTAGAAAGATTTACATACTTTACATAAGCCTAACACGCTGTGCAAATACTGCTCAGCAAACAAGACGGCAGGTTTACCCTCCTCTTCCACCCGCTGGTTGTTAGTGATACAACTGAGTAACGGACTCTGGGACAGCCGAGCCGCAAACAAAACACATGCTAATGTGTGACCTGGCTCTCCAGTCTCACCTCCTGCGATAGAGAACCATAGTTCTCAAGTACAGCCAACCTGGTCCTTAATCCATCAATGGGAGGCCCTCCTCCTCTCCCAACATTCAGACACATAACCATCCTTCCATCCTCCAGACAGAGAGCCCTCTCCTCTCCTCCCGAGCCGCGCAGTGGCCCCTGCCCCGGGTAAGACCAGTCCCCATCTCCTCTGGACTGAAGGGCCCTTCAGACGTCTACTGAGAAAGAGCAGAGGGGTGGGAAAGAGAGGGAGAGGAGACGAGCAAAGAAGAGAAAAGACTGAAATAAAAAAAGAAATGACAGAGAGGTGTGAAAAGAGAAAGATTGAAGGAGGAGGTAGAGGAGATGAATATTGCATCGGGCCCCTGAGGGTTATGGCTATAGTTCATGTTGTGTATTAATGTGTGAAGCGCTAGTATTCTCTGTCATGCTAATCTCACTGTGTTTCTTTGTTGTGTTGGCTGGTGTCTGCTAGTGTCACATACACTCATCTCTACTCTCTTCCTCCGCTTTCTTCTCTTTATGTGCCACCCTTTTGGAGTGGACGATCAGAGGGAGTAATAGGGGGTAAACAGTGCTGTTGTCTAAAAGGATCACATTTGAATAACTAATACATTGTTAGCATTAGCATACATTAATTATTCAGCGCTGCAAAGGTGCTAGCCATTTTCCAAATAAGCCTCAGTTGTTTTTTCAGTTGCTGTTTACAGAAGGAATGCTTCCAGGAATCAGGACACATGAAATAAAAAAGAAAAAAGGAAACTGTTAAAAGCACCTCAGCTTGCTATCATCAGCTCTGTCGACCCTGGGGCTTAACGGTGCTACGTCCGCCCTCGCTTCACATTTTTTTATGCAACAATCAAAGAGGGAAAATTTCAGAGGTGTGGCAAGTGTTGAATAGTCAGCAAGCTGTTTTTCAGTTTCCTCCCTGATTACTTTATCGGTTTGAAATCTTGGATGGGAAGAGAAATTGCGAGAGCGAGGCGAGCCAGAATTTCCTGGAGGTAGCGTATCTCTCAAGTCTCAGTTGGTGTGGATGGAGGAGAGGAGGGGGATCTCCTCCTGCGTGTTTATCCACAGTAATCAGGAGTCTGTGGAGCAGGAGCAGAGGCTTGGCAGTGAGGGGACCCTGCCACATTAGAGAGGAATGAATAGCAATGTGCCAAGGCTGGCACACCAACACTTTAGACACAGCATCCTTTCTGATTTGGTCAAAAACTTTAGGAAAGGGGGAGAGAGACAGAGAGAGACGTTGAGACTGTTAATCTGGAGCAAACTGGACCGATGTTTCAGTTTTGTTGTGTTGTTTTTCTCTTTTTTTTCCTTCCCTCCACCCATGAACTTTTGCAGCAAAGCAATGGGGAGGAACAAAAGAAGCCGTTCTGGGTTGACAAAGAGGAGAATAGATGGTATGCGAACGACAAGCCGCCATCTGCTCTGGAGGACGACCAAAATCTTGACACACTTCAGCAATCCCACAATCCCCTGCTCCAGGAGCGTTCCAGGCGCCCCATTCATACTCTCCCCTCCGCTCCCAGAGTCTGTGTGATTTCCCCCTTTTCTCTCCTCCTCAATTAAGTCATTAATTCCTTTCTTCGCCCCCCTCTTAATGACCGCAGAGGCACAAACAAGCCCTGGTTGCTTCCTATTGAGGCCCTGTGATTGGGCATAATTGCTGCGAGGGCCTAAGTATGGGGAAGCGGGAGCGAGGGAGGAGGGAAGTATTGTTTTTTGGCGGTGGCAAAGAGAAGAGCAGGGAAGAAGATGCACATTAGGTGGGACCCTTCCTCTCTTGACCTGCGCCACATTAGTGTCAGTGAACATTCACCTATCCTAGATGGAGGCACGGTGACAATGAATTGAACGAATCCGGGCTGGGAGGACAAAAAAAAAAATAAAAGAGGAAAATGCCAGAATTTTGTTTCATAGAAAACACAGGGGACTGCATAAATTTCCATGCTAAACAGCAGATCCTTTGTCCAGCTCCTAATTATTATGACACATCATGTCTTCATCATGCAAGTTTCAAGACTGCCATGTGTTGAGTGCTTGAGGGGGAAAGGTGCTGTTGTTGGCAGCTGAGGAGACCATCTTTCAAAACCAACCACATGACTGCAACATCCATTAAAGGATCAGTGTGTGAAATTTAGTGGCGTCCAGCGATAAGCTTGCAGATTGCAAACACCTTGTTTCACTCTTGCTTTCCAGGTGTGTGGGAGAACCCACAGTGGCCGTGAAACTCATCCAAAACGCGAAAGGCCGTATTTACAGCCAGTCTTTGGCTTGTCTGTTGTGGGCTACAGTAGAAACATGGCGGTGCAACATGGCGGACTCAAGGGAAGAAGACCTGCATCCTCTGTAGATATTAATGCCTAATGGCTAATGGCTATTAAAGGTAATGAAAACACAATAATTCTTACTTTCAGGTCATTGTGCATGAATGAAAACATGCTCATGAATATTATATTATATCAGTGTCTACTTGCATCCTAGTAATAAGAGGCATTTGGTGATTTACACCTGACCTCTTGAGTTTAACTATAAACAGCAACAAATTCTCTGTAACTTAACATTCAGACTTAAATGTCTTATACTTTTATTATATTATATTTATTTAGAATTGTCATGTGGGTGTAAATAGCCATACTGGCTACTTACACCTCAGGTGCAAATAGCATTATCAGCAATGGACACTTGGGTGCTTGTCTCTGCCATGCTAGGCTAGGCTATACACACCCGTGTCTAAAAAGCCACATTGGCTATTCCACCCTGGGTGCAAATAGTCACACTGGCTATTCCATCCCATTATTTGTTGCAAGTTGTGCAAGGTAAGGTAACCTGATGTATGCATCGTTGGCTACAGACAACTGGGTGCTTGTCTCTGGCATGCTAGGCTACATACGCCCAAGTGTAAATAGCCACAGTGGCTATTCCACCTGGGTGTATATAGCCTGTACTTATGTATATAGTAGGGCGCAAATAGCCACACTAGCTATTCCACCCCAAATGCAAATAGCAACATTGGTTATTCCACCTCAGGTGTAAATTGTCACATTGGTTATTCCATCCAGAGTGCAATTAGCGTCTCCCATATTATATTCCACTTCCACAATATTCTGCCAAGAAATCCCCATAAATTTTACACGCTGGACCTTTAAAGGACCAAAAGATTGATAACAAGGTCATTTTAGAGTTTTAATTGTTGCAAGATGTGTGAGGTAATCACCTGATGTATGCAAAACTGTTAAGTTCAGGAAACGATCATGGCTTGTCTTTGCCATGTGGGTGTAAACAGACACATTGGGTATTTACACTTTAGGTGCAAATAGCATTGTTGGCTACAGACACCTGGGTGTAAATAGCCACATTGACATATACCACCACAGGTGCAAATAGCCACATTAGCTCTTCCACCCTGGGTGCAAATAGCCACATTGGCTACAGACAGTTGGAGGCTTGTCTCTGCCATGCTAGTCTATACACATGTGGGTGAAGTAACTACATTGGTTATTCCATTTTGGGTGCAAATAACCACACTGGCTATTCCATCCCAGGTGCAAATAAATGTCATATTATATTCCATTTCTGCCATATTCTGCCAATAAATCCCCATCAATCTTACACATTGAACCCTTGAAAGATCAAAAGATTGTGAGCAAGATCTTTGCAAAGACGTCCTTTTTAGGATTTTATTTGTTGCAAGATGTGTGAAGTAATCACCTGATATATGCATGGCATCCAGCACGTCTTTCTGCAATCCCAACACATTGTTTCCGGCAGGCAAGCTCCTCCTCGCTCCAGTTTTTGGACTGGAGCTCAGTCCAGTTAAGGGAAGATTCAGGATTGGTTGTGACTGGTGCTGGCTCGCTGCATACAGCTAACATCTAAATGGCTTCTAGCTAGCAGTGTCCACCAAGGATGCCCTCCAAGGGAGAGGGAGTCCAACATTCCACCCTAAAATCAGCCGTCTTGTTTGGCTGATTGTGCATTATGTGGCCATCTGCAAAAAATGTTGAGTGTGTGTTTGTGTGTGTGCTTGGTAAGGGGGGTGGTGGGGGGGTTGGGGGGTAGCTGAGGGATGTGCAGGGAATTAGACAGTCTTTAATAACACATTTTGGGGATAAATGCATTTTTGAAATACTCACAGATTGCTCCATTTATAGACATGGAGAAGTAGAAACAGAGAGAAAAAGAGAAACAGAGGGAGAGGGGAACAGATATAGTAAATCTCCAGATTAGAGATTAGCCATAGTAGCAGATTTAAAGGGGTGTCTGGTCCTCGGCCAGCCTGCTCAGGCATCTATCTGGCTTCTGCTGGCCAGGCCTGCCATGGCCCTTCTAAGTAGATCACTCAACCCTTACTGGGGACGCCATGTTGCCACTGTTATCTCCTATGGTCTCTCTTTCTCAGCTCTCAGAACAGGAGACAAAAGGTTCTGCCTGAATCAGTCCTCGACAGAGGATGGGGCGGATGGAAAGCGTTTCGTCCACCCTTCCTGGCGAGGCTTTTTGGGCCCTTTCACATGATTTCCCCCCTTAAAATAAAACTCCAAAGCCCGCTCGCTAATGTCCAGATCAGAGGAGCGGTTAAGCACCGCCACCGCCTGCTTAGTTTGCGAGTTTTGGGAGGGGTGGAGGGGATGGAGAAAGGCGGGGTATTTGCTCCTTTTTAACGTGTAATGGTGAGAGTGGGTGTTTGCGTGATGCAATGAGTGATGCTCCCCTTGGCCTAATGATTATCTTTGACGTTTTTAGGCCCTGTAAGCACTTCTTATTGGGAACTAATTCCTGTTTTTACATGGGTGTAAGTAATCTGCTGTAATCGTCACATTCACCCAAACACACTCTCACATATGTATGCACAGAGAAGCAGTGGGTCAAATAACTATTAGACACACTCTTTGGTGTAAATCCCATTGAGGCTAAGCTTCAGGGGTTGGGCTCCAAAGGTAAGAGGTTAAATATGATCTGTGGGAACTTTTACCGCCTCAGTCATTTAACCCCTTTATATCTTTTTAATCGGTTTTAGAATATGTTTAAACAGACATTTTGGGCATCTGTTTACTTCCCAAATCTCTTGAGCATACGAGCTCATTGTCAACAGCTGGACACAACTGCAAGTGCACTGATCCAGAGACTTAATTTAAATAACAACACCATATTTTAAAATTATCTGCTGTGTATCATTTTCTGAAAAAAAAAAAAAGGAATGATAAGCATGGCAGCAAATGCCTCTGATTAAAGGAACAGTGCACCCCAAAATCAAAGACATATATTTTTCCTCTAGATGGCACTCAGCTTGTGGTACTTCAAAGCGGTAGAAATATAAAATAAAATAAAAAACATTTGGAAAAACTCAAGAGCAATGTCTCTTTTATAAAAATCATGACCCGGTTACTGAAGATTGAAGCAGAAGAAAGCATGCATCTACTTATGGATGAGAGTTTACAGCTCAGCCTACTTCAATTTTATTATGATCCCAGTAGGAAACTGTTTCACAGGCCAAAAGCAACACAGCAGTAGATAGCATGAAAGACAATACAAAAGTAAAAATGACAAAATCAAACAACAAGTAGATGCACGCTTGCCTCCGTGTGGTGTTGCGCCTTAATTCCAATGGGCAAGTCATCCGTACTTCACACGTTTTCACATTTCAGAAGTGGAGCATTTTGCCACCCTGATTATGTCGATTTGGTTATCTTTATCTTCATTTGTATGATCGAGAGTCTGCACAGGGTCTTTTGAAATATATAAGACTACGCCTATATAAATTAACAGTATGCAGGTAGCAAGGTTTCAGGTTGTGTCACTTTGTCCAGCCTGCAAGAAGGTTTCAAATCAAAAAAGTATATTTGCTTAAAAATGAAATGACGACTGTTTGCTTGGCTGCTACTATTAATGTTACTTGCTACAACCACTCGACTCGAGTACCACAGCTGGGAACGACGATGTAATATTGATGTCTTGCATATACTGACATTTAGCGGACGCCTTCAGTACCCAGATAACAAAATCAGGATGCATTCTGGGACAGTAAATGAGTTTATGGACACTGTACTTCCGTAACAGAGATTAAACTTGTATTAGGCAAATTATATTCTTTGCACACTCTTGCAGGCCACATAAACTTAGGTGCCAGGCCGGATTTGGCCCACAGAACAGGACTTCTAAGCTGTTCCTGTGTCTGACTTCCCGCCCTGCCCGATCTGCTTTGTGCAGCTCCGTGCTGCGTCAATCAAAACAGCTTCTGGGACGTGCTGCAGTGCTTCTGGTGGAATCACAAACACTGTCTCCAATGGCCGCGGTCACAGACGTGCCTGGTGGAATCAAGCAGTCACGGTTGGCGGATGTAATTCGGTAGAAAGAAAATAGTTCTACATGAAACTGTTCTCATCTGTTGCTGTTGCTTAACTTGAATAACCAGGTTGTAATTTCTGGAAAGAGACACTGGCGTTGAGTTTTTCAAATGTATTTGCACAGGCCCACTTTTGCACCCGCCCACATCGATAAAGCTGAGTTCCAGAACCGACCTGTTATCCGCGATTATCTCCAAGTCAAATACGGACCCAACCCGACCTGTGATACAGTCACTCACTCATGTTCTCAATTAGTGCAGCACCTATGCCCCTGCAGCTGTTGATGTTCCTAGCTTGTGGCTAACAAAAGCTAATTTTGACACTTTATACAAGTAGCAAAGCCTCTGACAGTTATTTTCACAATCCATGATCACACCAAATTTCTCCCAAATGTCCAACTTGGCCTTCGATGATGTGTTGTCCACAATTTGGTGTTCTCCGCTGGCTTTATGTCATCCTTGTCAGATAGCAGCCAGATAATAGACGTAAAGATTTACAGTCAATAGTCAGATCACATTTTTTATTTTTTTATTGATGCTTCTTCATATTTTTTGCAACCCACTTTGCTGCTGAAAGACTGAAAATGTCCCTGTTGTGGGACTAATAAATCTAATCTAATCTTATATCTTATCTTATTTCTACCTGTATCTGTACCCGTACCCGTGAATTTATATAAATATATGCAGCGCAGGACTCGACTCTACAACCGATAGCTCCCAAACTTGGCAACTCGCACTAAAACAATCTGGATGGATAAATAGCACAACAAGAAAATGAATTGAATTTTTGATTTTAGGGTGAACGGTCCCTTTAACAAAAAAAGTACTTTAAAAGAGTATGAAAAAGACAGTGTATTGCACACTTTTGACAGGGCCTTAAACAAAGACTGAGCTGCTGTATCTTGCCCTGCATTATTCTTCTGTAAGCTGCTTACAACCCAGTTGTGGTCTGATACAGAGATGAAATCTTGGAGAGGCGTGTCTCTGGACCCAGGAAGCGGTGGCCACTGATTGAAGAATAGAGCTCTTGGATGGAGGATGTGCTCTGGGGGTATCACACACACCCCAAAAGACGGCGGGACACAATGAGAAATCACAGCTCTTTCACTTTCCGTCCATCTGCCCGCCATGGAGCGTGCTCAGTGTGTGCCACTTGGCTTAATTCTGTCCCATCAGCCACCACAAAAGCCCCCCGATCCAATCGCGGAGATCAGACCTGGGCCAAGACCATGAGACGGGGAGCCAAGGAACAGACCAGAATCAACAGCCCATTCTCCCAAGATCACACACACACACACACACACACACACACACGCGCACACACATCACAGAAAATAAGGGGGCAAGAAG
>JAJHUR010128546.1:616-12186 GCA_027495735.1 Lutjanus campechanus
GTTCTAGGTAAGGAGAAGATCTAATGATAAAGATCAAAGTAAACACTCTAACCACACAGATATTGAGAGCTATCACTAATATTTTTAATTATACAATGTCCAGTGTAATTGGTAACAGCGGTGTTGTCAAGTTTATTAATCCATGGGAAAGTTTTCTTCACCGTCGTAGGGCTGCCCCTGATAATCTATGATTTGAATCATTAGTCACAGACACTTCAGTCGACTGAGATTCTTCCAGTCAAGCATTCTTTTTTTTTTCCTTTTGTCAGTCAGTGTGCATTACAGTTACAGGATAAAACAGATAGAAGCTTATGAAAATGCGCAGGGAGAACATTTCAGTGAGAATTTATAGGGAATCATAAACATACTGTGTATCATAAAAACTTTACAAACTGAGTCGCTAAATCTGTGTTTCCCAAACTTTCTTTTTGGGGGCCCACTTTTTTAAGATCACAAACCATCGTGACCCAATTCACAATAGCCTAATCAATAAATCTTGGGAGATTTACTTAATTTACATAATTTTGCATAAATTAACGTTCCTGACTAGTTTTACTGCCATTTCTGCTTCACCTCATATTATATTGAGGCGTGTTATTGAAAACATGTACACGTTAAGTATTTTATAAATGCATTTAGGCTGACTTAACAGGTCATGTCATTGTTTTTATTTCCCCTTATCTGGAGAACAATATGGAACATTTTAGCCTATTTCATCAAACAGACAAAATCTGTGCTTTTAGGTGGAATTAACAGGCCCTCATTTTTGTCCTCTCAACAGTATAACAATATGAAAATGTTAAATTCTTTATGAAAAGTAAACCGCAAATTAGAAATATTCAATTTGCAGAATTTCTTCCATAGTCTTCTAGTTTTTTGGGGACCCAAAAATGGGTTGTGACCCACGAATGGGTCACAACCCAGTCTTTGGGAATGACTGCTCCAAGTCACCACAAACACAACACTAAGTATGACGGAAACGGAGAAGAGTGATAGAAACGTAGCGCAGCTGACGTGCTGTCAGACACCTCATCCGTGGAGGTGCAGGACAGTTTGCATCTTCATAGTCAGCTTCATTCAAATTCATCAGAAATGTCTTGACTCATCTTTTCACCAACAATCACCAGCTCTGGTTTAGTCCAAGTAAATCCTTAATTCATGGTCTAAAGACACACAGACAGTGCAAGGCAGGTGATGCTAGATAGCAGCTGTACAGCTGCTGATTTTATAACTGAGTTAGAGCAGAAAATATTTATCCAACTGTGTAAAAACCTGATGTTTTCACATCACATGTGACAAAGGAAGGCATTAAAACATGAGTCTAACTGGTAAAACATACTCACGTAGGCTGATATAGGAATTTAGTGTGGTGCACTGCACTGTAAAAAGAAGAAAAGAAGGAGAAGAAACAGCTAGTCAGGGCAGCCCTATACTGTAGAATCCCTAGTGTCAAGGTTGTAAAAAAAACAAAAAACATTGAATTTCTGGCACTGAGCTTTTATTTTGAAAAACATTTTCCTGCCGTAGAGCTAGCTAACGCTATGAAATGCCCAAACACAGGCACGACAACAAAAATAAATCCTAGTTTTACTGATATTAAAGATAGACAAGGACAAAAACCTCAGTGTGTAGCGAAGTACCGGCAAAACCACAGCGTGAAGCTATAAAAGCTTAAATTCCATTTAATACCCAAACACACAGCTCATGCAGAGGATCTGATGGTTTTTTTTCAAAGAAAACTACACTTCAGGCTCAAAAGAGAGAACTTCTGGTGTTCAAAGTAACAGCAGGCAATCCGTGCATCTTATCATGTGGCTTACCGTGTTGGAAAGCAGTGGTGGGCTCATGCTGTCTGAGGGGTAGGGGTGAAAAAAATAAAAAGGGGTAAAAAAAATTGTTATGCATTTAAGGTGAAACAGCTCCACTTCCTTGAGTCCAGTGTTGTAAAGTGCAAGAAAGGCCACAGTGCTGCAGAGGGCCTTATCTTACCGCCATTGACATGGCTAGAGAAGTCCTCGATCAGTCTGCGCTGTCCAACAATACAATTCAGAGGCGGATTCAAGAAATGTCTGACATAAAAGCACCGACCACAGCTCGTATAACGGCAAGTGACTTTCATGTACTACAGATGGATGCTGTGAATAGTGCCATTTTACTGGTTTAAGTGAAGCATGTGTGGGAAGATGATTGTCAGGATCAGTTTCTCTGTTGTAGAGAGCTTCCCATCACTACAACTGCTGAGGACATTTTCAGTACTGTAGACTTGTTCTTGGGTTCAGTAGGCCTGATGTGGCATAAGTGTGTTGGAATAACAACTGGCGGAGCAGTCTGCATGGCAGAAGATTCTGGAAAGAGCACCAAATGTGACTTGGAACCATTTTTTTGTCCCACAGAGAGGCCTGAGCGGATGGTGCCAGGGATACATGAAACACTGAAAGATGTCATCAAAGTGGTTGAATGACATAAAATGGAGACCCAGGTGTTTGGAAGCTGTAAGAAGATGCGCACCATGCAGAGGTACTGGCTCTTGAGAGGAAACGACTCTCATTTGTCTATGAACTTAAAATGGTGATTTCAAACTTACTTTCACAATCTAAAGCCATGTTTCCACCTCAGGAAGTTTCCCCAGGTACTAGGAACCTTTGGATGAACTCCTCCATGGGGACCAGGTACTAAATTAAGCTCTGGGGACATTATTTTATACCCCAAAGGTCCCTGCTCAGCTGGTACTGCTGTCCAAAAGTATAGGAACTTAAGGGATGGGGCTGAAGATTTCTGATTGGTCAAGGACTCGCAGCATTTTATTTCAGGCACCATCGATATGGCATACAACAGATGGAGTGATGATGCAGTCCTGGCTTTATTGAGAATTTACAGTACGCTAAGGATGAAATCCAGCTGGCATAGGTCCAAAATGACCAAAAGACCAAAATGCCATAATAGTCGGAAAAGACATAGGACAAAAAAGCAACATAAAGGACAAGACGAAAATAACAAAATGATGAAAAATGCCCAAAAAAATGGCAAAAAATTGTTGAAAATCACTGAAAAACATCAAAAAACAAGGAAAAGGTTGGAACATGATGTAAAATATTGTAAAAGATATAACAAGAAAAAAAGGTGTAAGATGAAAAACGATGTAGAAGATGTAACTACATGAAAAGTGCAAAAGACGTAAAAAGACAAAAAATAACGCAAGATGAAAAACGGTATAAAAAGGCATAAAAAAGAAGGTGAGGTCCAACTAGCTTTGTACAGAAACATCCAATAGAAATGTTCTTTTTACTTTTATACCTTGAGTACATTTCTGAGTGTGTGTTTTTTTTCAAAAAGACTTCAGAAACAGTGCTGCATATGGCATCATCGTTGTCATATAGTTGCACACAAAAATGGCGTGTAAACAGAGCTGTGGCTGTTTCATACAGCAGCGAACTAATTTACCTTATCTTTGCGTGTGTTTCGATTGTGGTGGACGTGCAGACGACAGTGGGCTTTTTGTTACTTGAAAAGTTAGTTCCTGGGACTAATAGTTCTGGGTATGTTGGGTAGAAACGCGTCTCAAGTTGTCCCATTGTGGAGCTAGTTAGTGATATGCAGTATGTAATGTGGCGTATTTTGTATTGAAGTGTTGAACATTTTGAAAGTGGCTTTGCAAAGGAGAGGACACAATATTTTTGAACAGACCAAAAAGAAAAGAAGAAGAAAAAAAAGAGGGCTTTCAAAAAGAAAATTGCACTGTGAGCTGGTCACGTTTGCAGGAAGATTTGACATGTTTCCTAGCATCTGTCATGAGACACAACAACCGGACACAGCAGGAAAAAAGGCTCTTACAACGTCCAGGCTATGATGGCACATCATAGCCTAAACTGCGGGACCAATTTAACAACTATTTCCAGAGAAACACGGGGATGATGAGCGGATACGCAATTCCTTTGGCGTCAACTTGGAAAGCTCAGCTGGTTGAGCTTTTATATGTCAACATGCTGAATAAGAAATTCAGATTGTTTGCAGGCAAGCATTTATAAATCTGCTATGTGTTCATGCTTGTTTTTCTTTAAAAGAAACTAATTGAAGGCCTATGGACCAACAGACTATGTTAATAGGGACCTTATTTATCGAGGCAACCTGTTTCTTTGTCTCTTTACAGCAGCCCTTTATTGGCTTGTTCTGGGTATCATTTGGCCTGTTAACATGCTGTGTGGGGTGGCCCTGTAGGTCAGTTGGAAGAGCATTCACCCCCTTCACAGAGGTTATCAGTTCTCTGCAGCAGCTGCTGGTTCGACTCCTGCCCGCAGTCCTTTGCTGCGTGTCTCCTCTTTGGCTGTCCTGTCAAATAAAGACAAAAAAAAAAACCTTTAAAGAAACAAAAATCAAAAACATTATGTGCTTTCACTTTGTTTACAGACCACTGGTTTGAAAGCATACATGTAATATATGCACCTCGACAGGGCTTTGCCACTCAGCTTTGCCACCAATTTTTCCCAGTGGCCACCTGCAGTACTGCAGTGAAAAATTCCCCAACGGCCAAAAAACTTTTTCCTCCATAAGCCACAAGAGATGTGCTGTGCAATTATCATTGGACTGAATGGGCTCTATCCTTGCATCTGGTGTCTAGTTCATGCAATATATCTATCAATACAATACATACATACAATACAATACATACAATACATAATTTTTAGGGCCTGAGCACCAACCTAGGCACAAATACCCTTTTGAAATTGCTCTTATTATTACTATTATTCCTCCTAATGAATTATACTTTGTGGAGTGTAACATATTTGTTGAAAGTGCTGAAAATTTACTAATAAAAATAATAATTCTGGTTGACTGTTTGGGCCCTAAATACTTAAAATATACACAGGTGGAAAGTGAAGATGTACAAATACTTTGTTACGGTACTTTAGTAGATTTTTCAGGTATCTGTGCTTTACTTGAGTATTTATTTTTCTGACAACTTTTTACTTTTACTCCCTATATTTTAACACAAATATCTGTACTTGCTACTCCTTACATTTTCAAAACAGCCTCCTTACTTTACTTTTAATTCATTTGAGGAGAATGGATTATTTTATATTTTGCATCATTGTGTGCTGCATTCCCAACAGAATTAATCCTAATGGAAGGGACAGTAACACACAGAAAAGACTAGATGAAAACTATGTAAAAGACAAAAAACAATGTTAAAAACACAACAAGATCTAAAAGACATAGGACCAAAGAAAAGAAGACATACTTTATTTTATAACTGGGGGAAATTACATGTTGTTATTTTACAATCATAGGCCCAAAGCACACACGCACAAACAGGACATGTAGACATGCATTATTATATAGTGAGGTGCCCTGAGCAGTTAAGGGTTCAGTGCTTTGCTAAAGGGCACCTTGGCAGTGCCCAGGAGGTGAACTGGCACCAGTCCACGCTCTGTACTGACTAGTATGTGGTAGACTTGAACCAGCGAGCCTCTGTTTCCTGAGCCAAGACCTTACAAACTGAGCTACTGCCGCCCAAAAGATGTGAAAGATGTAACAGGGAAAAAACTCAAGACAAAAAAAAGACAAAAATAAAAAAAACAACATAAAAGTAACAAGACCTAAAAGACGAGACAGAAATGATGCAAAATGAAAAGAAGTCAAAAAACCAACACACATCAACACATAAAGCAACATAAAAGACGTATCAAGATGAAAAATAAAGTCAATAAAAAAGTCAAAAAACACTGAAAAAGTCGAAATAAGATGAGAAACAATGTAAAAGACATAACATAAGGCAAAAAAGGCAAATCAAGATAAAAAAAAAAGAAATGCTGCAAAAGACGTAAAAAGACAAAGAATGATGAATCAAGATCAAAAAATGGCACAGAAGACGTAAAAAGGCGATTTGACCGCTGAGAAAAGGTGAGCGTCAGTTATCTTTGCACAGAAAGAGCTGGTAGAAATGTCCTTTTTTACTTTTGTCTACTTTTTCACTTTTACGTCACTTAAGAATTTGAATTGGTACTTTTTTTTTTACACAAGTATCTGTACTTCTACTTAAGTAAAGAATATGTGTAGGTGAAGCTTGGTGATGTAGTGAGCTAAATGCTAACACATTAGCCAGCTGAAAACAGACCGGTGTTAAATAGCTCTCCCAGCTAGTTGGCTTGTAGCTCAGTTGCAGATAGTTTATTCAGGTGATGTATTTGCCTCTTTAGTGGAACAGTTTATACTCTGGCAGAGCAGGGTTATATGTAAGAGTAGGGTGCAACACAACTAATAAGCTACAAAAGCTTCCTCTGTTTCTGGCTCTCTGCTCCTTTAAAGGTCACTGCAGTTGGGCAGCGTTTCAAATTCTTGGGTCAATGCGAAAAATTCAAGCGGTTTATGTATTTTCCCCCAGCGGTCAATCTGCTGATTGTGACAATTCCATTAGTTTCAGCCACAGATTTTCTCAGTCTGGTGTGACTGGACCTGTAAAACCTGCTGTTACACTTATTAGATCCAGAAAAAAAAAAACCTCAGTGTCATCGATCTGTGTGGAAAGTCTCTGTTCGTTTCTCTGCTGGCATAAGGGAGGTCAAAGGTCAGGGTCAAGTGTCTTACTCATCTCCCTCCAGCAGGACAGAAGCATCTCTCATCATCCGACCATGCTGATGTCCTCAAACCAACGCCGTTCTCATATTAAAATAATGTTTTTGTTAAAGATTTGCTTTGTTACACATGATTTCAGGATTGTGATTCTTTTCTGGCACACGGAGTGAAAGAGCTGCTGGAGGGAAGAGCCTGAAAGAACGAGAGCAACGGAGACGGAGACGGAGACGGAGAGAGGTGGGGGTGAGAGAAAAATGGATGCCGGTGGCGGGTTTGCGAGAAAGAAGATGGGGAGGAGATGAGATTCTGCCTTATCTTTCACGGCAGTTACACTTTGTGGATTTTTATCTCAGCTGGCAGAGAGGCATGTGAGGCTCGCTTCATCTAGCCTTTAACTGATTATCTATTTGTCAACATTTCTCACCATTTCCCCTTTTCAAAGCCCCGGGGAGGTCTGGGAATATTGACTTCCACTCCTACAGAATGTAAAGTCGGATCCCAAATTGAGTGCGGCGCCTCCTTCTCCTGCCAGGCGTGATTCTTTACCTTCAAGTGTGCGCCAGGCTCTAAATCAGCCCCGTATTTAAAGATCGACCTCAACACAACAATAGCGTGTCAATTACCGGACATCCCATGTATAACCTGCAGGGAGCAGGCGGTGATGGAGGAGCAACGCTGGCAGCAGCTGCCTGGAGGAGGCAGCAGCACCCCAGCTAAATGTGCTTCCCAAAATGTTCTGGGAACTTTTGTTTTTGGTCATGGGGATGAGTGTTTTTGGTTAGGATGATTACTGAATGTTCCCTATATGTTAAAACATATGTTTAAGCCTTTCTAACTAAATTTAATCTTACTGTCCCAGTCCTAGAATGTTCCGGAAAGGTCAGTTGAATGTTCCAGGAGGGCTACTTTTGGAACTTTTCTCCTTAAAGGTTCCCTACATATTAAAATTGCAGTGTTTTAAAAAGGTAAATCTATTGTAGTTATGTTTCTAAAATGGTCTGGGAATGTTACTTGAATGTTCCAGGAAGGTTAGTTGAATGTTTCCCCTTAACATTCCCTATATGTTACAATGCTTAATGCTTAGCTTTAAGTAAAGGTTAGTTGACTGTTCAAGAAAGGTTAGCAGTACGTTCCTCCTTAATGTTCGATGGATGTTAACATGGTAAGCTTGACTTATGTAAAACTGACGCTTTAGTGACATTCTGTAAAGGTTAGTTGATGTCAGTTAAGGTTACCAGAGTGTTTCCCCTTAAATGTTCCCTAAATGTTAAAATGACAGTGTTTTTAAAATGTAAATAATCATAGCTGCATTCCGAGAACGTTCTGGTAAGGTTAGTTGAATGTTCCATCCAATGTTAACTGAAGGTTAGTGGACTGTTCAAGAAGGGTTACTGGTATGTTCCTCCTCAATGTTCCCTAAATGTTAAAATGTCAAGCCTTTCTGAATAAAATTAATGTTACTGTCACATTCCTAGAACGTTCTGAAGGTCAGTGGAATATTCCAGGAAGGTTACTTGAATTTCTCCTCACGTTCCCTTGATGTTAAAATGGTGTGTTTGCTTCAAGTAAAGGTCAGTTCACTGTTCAAGAAAGGTTAGTAGTACGTTCCTCAATGTTCCTTTGATATTAAAATTGTAAGTTTGACTTATGCAGCGTTATTAACATTTTGCTAACGTTCTTGGAAGATGACTGTTCAGTAAAGGTTACTAGAACTTTTCCCCTTAACGTTCCTTACATGTCACAACAGGAAGTTTTCTACTGTAAAGCTAATGTAAAGGTTACATTCCTACAACATTTTGTGAAGGTTAGTCGAATGTTCTAGGAATGTTACTTGAACCCTTAACAATGGCCAAATGTCAAAATGGCTGTTTTTAAAAAAAAATTGTGAATCTATCGTTGTTACGTCCCCAGAATGTTCTGGGAAGGTTTGTTGATTGCTCCAGGAAAGTTACTTGAATGTTTCCTCTCAATGTTCCCTTGATGTTAAAATGGCAAGTTACCCTCACATTCCTAAACTAATGTCATGGTAATTTTATTTGACTGTTCAATAAACATTACTAGAAGGTTCCTCTTTAACGTTCCCTTTATGTCAAAAGCAGTGTTTCTGACAACCTTGTGGTAACATTCTGGGAAGGTTAGTTGAATATTCCAGGAAAGTTATTTGAAAGTTCCCCCTTTATATTCCTTGTCACAGGAGCATTTTTCTGATATAAAACCAACATTCTGGATACACTCCCTGCTTCCTAGAACCTTGTGTGAAGGTTAGTTGAAAGTTTCCCCTTAACGCCCCCTAGAAGTTAAAATTGTGAGTTATCCTTATATAAAACTAATGTTATGATAATGTTCTGGGAGTGTTTCTTGACTGCTCAAGAAAGATTACTTGAATAATCCCCCTTAATTTTCCATTTATGTTAAAGGGACAGTTTTTTCCTAAACTAGCGTTTTGGTAATGTTATTTGACTGCTGAATAAACATTACTAGAACGTTCCTCTTTAACGTTCCCTTTATGTCAAAAGCACAACATTGTGGTTAACGTTCTCAGACCATTCTGGGAAGGTTAGTTGAATATTCTGGGAACCTTATTTGAACATGCTCGCCTAACATTCCTCATTACAGGAGCAAATTTTTCTGATGTAAAATTTACATTCTGCTTATCTTTCCAAAACGTTCTAGGGAGGTTAATTGACTGTTCACGAATGGTTCCTCCTCAATGTTCCCTGTATGTTAAAAGGTGGGTTTACCTTCTCAGAGTGTGGTTAGTCAAGCTACTTAGACCGACTGCTAACCAAACGAACATAAAACATTATATTGGGCTAAAGAATTTCACCATATTTCATGTTGATTATTAAAAATAATGGAAAGTAATCAGGTTACATTACTTGAATAGTGTGATACCTGGAATAGGTTAGTGACTACAGGTAGTTTAGTAACTGTATCAGAACACATTTTTAAGTAACCCTCCCAGGGACGCTGGCAGCAGTTTGCCTGGAGGAGGCAGCAGCACCTCCATCTCTCAGCTTGAGTCTCCATTCATGGGTTATTAGCCTGTGTCATTCCTCTGTCCTCCCAGAGACCACGTTTCTGGCCGATTTGAAACAAACACTTGAACGAGCTGAAAGGCTTAATATGATTAAAAAACGATCAGCAGCGTCGGTGGCAGGAGCCAGTGTGCGTAATTGGATTACTAATGGGGAGCACAAATGAATAGTGGTGGGGAGAAGAACGGAGCTCCGGACAGAACCTGGATGAAGTGCGATTTCTATTCTGATGCAGCGGGCATATTGTGGCAAGAAAATAAGCACCATAAATCATGTCACTGTCCCAGATGTAAGGAGTCATTAAATTTTTCAAATGAGTGAATTTCAGATAACCTCAGTGCATGTCCCTTTAGAAATGAATTCCAGGACAATAAGGCCATGTCTCATTAATTTGACGAAATGAATTATTTTCCATGTGGAGACTGTCCACTGCTGTGACCGCGGCATGAATATTAAAGGATTCAGTTCAGCCAAAAAGCGTATTTCCTCACTTACCTCTGGTGCTATCTATCCGTGCAGATACAGTTTTTTTTTTTTTTAAGACATCTGTGTCTGTGATCTCTGTCTCCTCTCCAGTACAATGGAAGTGAATGGAATTCTGTTTGTAGTGCTCACAGCATTAAAAAATGATGTTTAAAAAATTCAACAGCAACATGTCTTTTCAGAAACAGTGTCCCAGTTCCTCTGGATCACTGCTTGAATTGGAATAAAGAAAAAAAAAAGGAAAAAAGAAGAAGCTAGTACTCGGAGCAGAAGAAGCCTGCATCACATTCACATGCTGAATTTTGTGGAGGGGGGCACAAATTTCCTGCAAGAATGATTAATTTGACAGCAAATTACTAATTCATTATACAAAATACTAACTGTATTTAATGTGAGCAAATAAGCAGTCAGGCTCTGACCATTTGTGGACATGATTTTGGAGGCTACAGCGGAAACACAGCTGAAAGCTTCTGATCCAGCAGCTTTTTGATTGAACCAGACCACATATTGTTAAGAATTTAACCAATTAAAAATTTATTCATGGATATTTATGTTATATTTTGACATTGTTTTGTCTGGTGGAACGGTTTGTTGAATGAGGAAAACTAAACTGGGAAAAAAATTAAAATGAGGAAAAATGTGCTTTGTATCTTATAAATTATTACTAATTAATCAATTGTTGGCGTTTTCGACTACTGATTAAGGAAAATGAAAATGTGCTTTTACTTCCAACTCCAGTACTTTAACTTGTAATTGAGTAATATTTTAGTAATGTAACATTACTTGCACTTGAGTACAGATTTTCAGTACTCTTTCCGCCTCTGGCCCTCACACATTTAACATGCAGTTACTTTGAATGGCAGAGTTATTATTGCAGTTTGACTAAATGTCCTGAGGGTGGCGCTAAGTGCCTGCAGAGTGAGTCTGTAGGGAGCAGCGATGCGGAAGAGAAATGAGGAGGGGGAGGGCAGTACGAAGCGGGGAAACGACAGGCGTCCAGCATGTTTACAAGCTAGCATGAGGAGTAAAAGAGTGAGAGGAAAAATTGGTTGTACCTGTTGAAGTTCAGTCTTAAAGTTGTCCAGAAGAGACTCACCTTGTTCCGGGATACTGTTGTTTACCAGAGGATGAAGGAGGAGCACTATGAGACGTGTTTCAGCCGACAATTCTCCGGTGAGTGTTTTTTCTTTCAGTGCTAGCTTAAAAAACTGTTACCTCGCGCTCAGTTAATGAATGCTAACGAAAAACGTTTTTTCTTTTCTTTTTTTAAATTTAAAATTCGTTATCACTCATTTTTCAGGTATACAAATTACAATAAACATGACGTGATATGAAAAACATATAGGAAGAATAAAGACTAACAATCAAACGGACAATGCCAGGGGTTACATACAAATTGTGACACAGACAAATAAAAATTTTTAATAAAATTATATATATATATATATATATATATATATATATATATATATATATAAT
>JAJHUR010128551.1:615-13034 GCA_027495735.1 Lutjanus campechanus
TTAAATCTTTAACTCACGTGCTTTTATTTTGAAAGCGCAACGCAGCGTCATGTCACCGGCCCGCCCCTCCCTCAGACCTCAGTTTGGTCTCTCATGACAGACGGTCTGATGACAGAAACTCTTTTGGACGAGCTAAAACGGTCTGTAGGGAACGTCGCCATGAATATGGCTTGTTTATAACGTCTTGTTGTTAGCTTACGTTCACATTTAGAAAGCATATCTTTTGAGTTAAATCATCTTAATCCTGGGATGGTCACTCGTCCATTATTTAACTGCTAACTTTGTCAGTGTTCCCAAATAACGTCAACATTAGCCAAAATGTTTTGTCATCTCTATGACATTATATTAGATATTATGTGCAGTAATGTCTTATCAGGAGAATGATAGTAGCTACATAGAGTAGTGAGGCAGGTGAAGCAGTGAAAGGTGGAGAGACTGAGGAAGCTCAGGTGAGGTCTTAAATTGATTATTGAAATATGTTTTAGCCCGTTATTACTTTTTAAATATAAACAGTTTTATTATGAGAAGAACTGTAATACATTCAGGGAAAAGATAGGAGAGCCAGGTGGAGCTTCAGGGTGTGAGGTAAGGTTTAAAAATCACATTATTGATTATAATAGATCCAGAAAGGAGAACAGGTGAGGACTGATGTCAAGTTGATTTTTTTTAAAGATAAATTTTCAATAATTATTTCACAGTTAATCTCTCCCCCCCCCCCTTCAAACTCCGACATCATGCACACGTGGGCAACGATAACCTCACGAGATCGAGGCGGCCCAGTTTTCAGAGCCAGGCGCAGCATGTTTTCATTCATAGGCTTCACTGTCTTCACCAATACCTGGTGGGCCATCTCGGCTCAAAAATGCCCGGGCCGATTTTTTGTCCCAGTCCAGCCCTGATGGAGAGGCTTGCTTAGCTAAATAAAAAATTTAAAAAAATAAATAAATTTGAGTGCTGTTGAGAAAAGGGTTGGGATGGAGGGAAGGTGGTTAAAATTAACAAAACATTGTATTGTTTGCTAGCTAGCTACAAAGCTAACATAATGTTGCGCTGTTTGTAGCTACCTAAAAGGTTAACAACTCGTTACATTGTTTGTTAGCTAGCTAAAAGGTAAAATAAAACAAACAAAACTGCTAGCTAGCTAAAAAGTTAGTTGGCCTAGTTAGCTTTTAGCTTACTCATGATGATGATGAAGAGAAGCTCTCCTCCTTTGAGAAAAATCTGTTGGCTGAATTATCGACTGCAGAGAAAGAAGGAAGAGGCATATCATAAAACTGTCCTTTAACTTTCTTCAATGAACTTGATTATTTTTCTCAGTCCATCTCAAAAAGGCTGCCATTTTAGAATTTAGACCTCAAGTGGAGTGGTTTAAAGAGAGGTTTATGTTCAGTCTTCTTCATTTTAAGATAGTTTAAAAACTTCCCACCCAATTAAAAGTTAAACCACAATTTAACTGCTGTTAAAAATTAATCCTTGTTGGTGCAACACAGCCGGAGTCTTAGTATGAAATTCTGGACGCAGTAATGAGGATGCATAGACTCAGGAAAACATAACAAATTACAGACTGAGAACTTGATTGATCACAGGGTCCCACAGTGATAATTCTAAGTTTCTTTTCTCAATTCCTTTTTTCAAACTACTGAAGAGACATGTACTTCACTCGCTGTTCTTCTTTGTCCTTTTCACACAGTCTACTGCACATGCTCACAAACATAATGAGGCAAACATAAAGGCTATACTGCACAGTTACAACTATCATTTCATCCCGCAATTTGAAACCTGAATCTGAAAATGTGATTTAACAAGCTCACATCACCCTCCAGGTCTACACTTGAACCCAAATGACGGTCGTGCATCTTCGCCTTTCCCCCATCTCCTTGCATCACTTGCATGCATATTGCAGATAAATTGCACCCAGACAAAAATACTACAATCACTTTCAGAGTCTGACCACTTCTTCATCATGCCGAGATGACTGGATTGCAGTGCGGCAAAACCCAGCCTTTGTATATATATTGTCGCTTTAATGATCCTGGTGTGATAAAAGTCGCATGACAAATGTTCAATGCAGCCCTGTCATTTTATGATAATAGAGGGGCATAATACATCTGGTGTCAAGACACCAATTCCCAATATCCCTGTTTTTCTGTGTCCTTTTTCCATACACATGCACACACACACAAGGTCGATGTCAGCGCTCCATGCTTTCTGTGTGTCTACACTAAAGGCCAGAGGTCTTTAGATTTAAAACCAGCAACACAACAGGCAGAGACTTTGAAATGAAAAAGGATTGAGGGATATTGAGAGATGCTCCTCTGTCAAGAAGTGTGTCAGGTTGTTCGTGTCAACTCGGTCAACTTAACACTGGAGATGGTTTCTTTTCATGTTAGTTCAAGTACCACGAGCTGCCTCTGTGCTCGCTACCTGTGACCTCTCTCGTCTCTCTCCCTCTAATGCACACACAGGTTCCCTCCACAGTCATTAATTTCTGGCCGCTGCATTCGATGTAAGGTGAGGGCTTTTTTTTTTTTTTTCCTGTCGTGCACAACACGTGCAGGGGTCACAGAAAGACTCCTCGGGGAGGAGGAGGGGGTTAGAGGTATTTTCTGCTGAACCATCAGGTGATAATCCTCACATACTGTTACAGGCGATAACTGACATGGTGCACTGAGTTGCACTGTAGCCAAAGGCCAGAGGCATTTTTAAAGTCAACTCGGTATGGGAGCAGTTGCAGAGGCTTTACCATGGGGGAGACTTTTGAAATATAACTGAAAACACTCAGGGTCCGTCTCACAACCTGTGTCAGCATGCGTCTGCAAGCACTTGTGCTATAATGGAACCAATTCTCCTTTTCTTTCCATATTTTTATTTGTGGATGACACAGATGCAACTACCAATTATTTTCATCACTGATTAACTGGTTGATTATTTTCTCAATTAATTGATAATCTATGGCTATTTGGTCCAGAAAATGTTGATTAAAGCTTAAGATGGCATTCCCAAATGTCTAATTTTGTCCACAACTCAAAGATATTCAGTTTATTGTCATGAAAGAGTACAGAAACCTAATCACAGCAAACTTGAGCCCATTTTTTTGTCCTTAGAAATGAAGACTATGAATATTAAGTTGGGTGCATTGAAGATACCCCTCTCAGCTTCAATTTCTTCAATTAGGTGTCCTCACTGTTTACCAAATTAACCATCTCCAGATTGGTTTATTCGTTCGTAGTTCCTTAAAAAAGAATCCTTCCCCCATTTTTCATGATATATTTGCACATGTAACCCTCTCCCCAGGAGTCTTCCTATGACACCTGAATGTGTTAGACATAACAGAACAAAATAACTCTGTCTGTCTCACGTCCTGTGACAGTTACAGCGAGCGCAGGAATGCCATCTTTTCGATGCACGACAGAATTAAAAAATGATTGAGTAGGTCGAGTAAATTAGCCAGATAGAAACTGCTGTGTCCACACTAAATGCTTTGTTCCGTGGAAGTCGTGCTCAGCGGATCTGTCTGCGGTTTGGCTGTCACCGCATCACGGCTCAGACCGGAAACCATCTGTGGGTCGCAGAATAATCGCTTACTTCCATCTGTCTCCTTGTCCGTTTATCTGTCCGTTTCTTCCTCCCATTCATTCACTCGCTCATTCCACTATTCATCTGCTTATCGTGTTTCCATTTATGTGCTCATCTGAGTCATCTGTGGCTGCTCATTCTGTCTCAGCTGACTCACGTTTATCATCATTACACGTTTCTTTTAATACAACAGTCCTTCAGGGAATGCGTGATCAATCAGTGCCTTGAAAAAAACCCATCTAAGCACTTTACTGTTTTTAAAAGCTTTGAATAAAACGTCAGATTATTCCCCTACAATTCTGATAGCATGACTGTCAGATTAGCCAATTAAACTCTCGTTACTACCTGACAGCTGGAGATCAGAGGCCACTTGACTAATTACTCTCTAAATGAATTATGACAGGGTTGATGCGGGGTTTGTGTTGATAGTTGTGTAAAGCCCCTGGAGGCGATTGCTGTGTGTCATCACCAGTGTAAACAAAAAAACAAACTAACGAAAAACTTTGTGCTCACATCACATTAGCAACGATCCAAGCACTGTCAATTGAAACATGCTTGGGTTAAAAATAATCTGCCCTTTTATATACTTATGACAGTTTTGAGAGAAATACTTTGCTGAGACAACACTTTCTTGCTCCCAAATGCTACACAACGTGTTTATCACAACACGTGTGCAATTATCCTGTACAATTATCCATATCAGTGCATTAATCCATATATCTACATATATCTACATAAATGAAATGTGTAGTTTTTTTTATTTATATTTTACATTTTTATTCTTTTATATTTTATTCTGTTTTTTATCTTATTTCTATTCTATTTATCACTTACTCTCTTTCTTTTTCTGCCTGTACTGTACTTTTGATCCCTGAGCTCCTGCAACACGTGAAATTCCCCAGTGTGGGATCAATAAATTTTATGTAATCTTATCTTATCTTATCTTATCTTATCTTATCTCATCTCATCTCATCTCATCTCATCTCATCTCATCTCATCTTAATGTGCAGGGTAGTCTGATAGACTTCTGTGGAACTCCAGTGTCCAAAATAGATGCCATGGTATTGTTGCTCAGTGTTCTGTTGTGTTGAAAGCTGATGTAGGCAGTAAACTGCAGCCCGTTGTCTGCTGACACATACGGGGTGAGACCACATTATAGTGAAAATGGAATAGTCTACAATAATTGTAATTCTTTAAACATTGTCTAAGGCCTTGGCTACAGTGAGGAACCATTTACAGCAGATTAAGATATTCTATTATGTAATATTAGCCCAAATTATTTCTCCTCTCAGGCAAAATTGCACTCTGTACTGTATAACAATAGTTAATCAATGTGTGTATATTGTATGCCTTATTTTTTTGTGTACATTCAAATGTGACAGGCATTATTTTTTAGGTCCATCCCATTCCTGTGAAGGTGATATATCTCAAGAACACCTCGAGGGAGTTTCCTCAAACTTGACAAAAATGACCACTCAGACTCAGAGATGAACTAATTAGATTTTGGTGTTCAGAGGTGAAAGGGGAAGGCCACTGTGACCTCACTAAACACATTTTTAATTTTTTGATCTTTTTAAATTCAAGTTTTCATATGCTAATTACAACAAAATGCACATAAATATCTAAGAGGATAAATCAATGAGGCATGGCGGTAATACATCTATTATGCTTGTTGCCAACTGCTGTTAAAACCCAAGAAAAAGGAAAAGAAGAAATGATGAGGTGATGACATTTTACATCCAAAACGTCAATGGTCCACTTCACTGTGACATCATAATGGTCAGCTCTCTATCAGTCCTCTGTCCTCCTTTATAAAAACAGTCTCCAAGTGAACATAGCATGCTTCTTACTGCAAAATCAATGGAACCAGACACGTATAGTGAAATACATTTTGCCAAAAAACACACTTAATAATTAAATTCCTTCAAAGTTATAGGTCAATATAGTGGTAACTTCCATATTAAGTTCCTTCTTCACTACATACATTATATGAGTCTGGACAGACATGGATGTAAACTGTAACTTGACTGGTTAGTGAAGACGTACAATTATGAGGCAGTAATTCTATTTTTTGGCTGCTCTGTTTTATACGACCATTGACAGCTGACTTCTCACTATTCTTAAGCAGCCACTAGGGGCCGCAAGTGATCAGCAACTCAACAAATCAAGTTTCAGCTCGGGACAATGTATGTGGGGTTCATGTTAATGTTGGCAGAACTTTGCAAGTCTTGGCTGGTTGCATCTCGCACTTGGGGGTTGCATTGCAGTAGGTGCTTCACCATTTGCTGCCTGTTGCCTTTTATCAGGTGACAGAAGCAACCAGATCATGATCACGACTTTCAAAGTAATTAGGATGAACGTAGTATAAAATGCTAGAAAGGAAACCGGAGTTCAGTTCCTGTGTGAGACTAACAATCAGTGTTACTGTTAACCCCAGCCCTGTTCTTTTCCCAGACCTTAGCAAGTAGTTTTATTGCCTAAACCTAACCAAGACCTTTATTTTGAAAGTGTACCAACATTGCATATACATACAGTAAATGAGAATGACAGTGGATAATACATTAGTTTGAAAGTCGTGCTGATCTTGCAGTCTGCAAGCTTACTGCTAGATGCCACTGGAGGGCATGGATTATTTTGTTGCTATTGGGAACCATAATCCAAAATGTATGCCCTTGACCTATGGTGTCCCTTAAGGGTCAATTCTCAGCCCACTTCTGTTTAACCTGTACATGCTCCCACTTGGCAACATCATTTTCAACAATAACCTTGCTCAGCATTTATGCTGATGACACCCACATTTACTTAGCTCTCTCATCAAATGACTACAGTCCCACAGAGTCTTTATGCAAATGCATTGTGCAAATAAATGACTGGAAATGTCAAACTTGCAACTTGCAATGAAACAAAGAAAAAACAGTGTTCATTTTATCGGGTTGAGAGCCTTGGTGTTTTCATTGTTTCTGACCTGATGTAAAAGCAATAACAAAACCAGCATTTTATCACCTTTAAAACACAGCCAAAGTCAAGGACCTTATGACAAAACACATTTTGAAAAAAAAAAAAATGATTCATGCTTTTATCTGAAACAAAATTAATCACTGTGATGGACCTCTGACATGACATCTTCAAAAGACCATTAGGCATCTGCCTGCCACTTATTCAAAATTCAGCTGCAAGAGCTCTGATCAAAACCAGAAGGACATCCCACATCACCCCAGTTATTAAATCTCTACACCAGTTGCAGTAAGCCACAGAATTGATTTTGAAGTCTTATACTTATTTATAAATCCCTACATGGAGTTGGCCTTAAATATGACTGATATGCTTGAGCAATATAACCCTGCGAGACCTCTTAGATCACTGGGGAGAGGACTGCTAGTGGTGCCCAGGGCAAAATCTAAACAAGGAGAAGCGGCTTTTAGTCATTATGCAGCACAGTGCTGGAACCTACTGCCTGATGGTCTTAGGAATGCCTCAACAGTTTCAGCTTTTAAATCCAGACTGAAATCCTCATTGTTTAAGATTCAAGATTTAGCTTAATGTCATTTTTACTGTCATGAACTTTTAAAGGAGTAATATGTAGCAATTGCTCATGCAAAAGTCCAAGTAGTGAGTTAGAACCATAGACTGTACATTGAGTGTGTTGAAATCCTATTTAATAAATGATCTATGGTTGAAGCAAGTTGTTTCCCCCCACCTCCTCTTCCCCAGACTCAGGGAAGCTCTGCAGGTTGCAGGAAGTCCACAGGAACACAGGACGCATGCAGCATCGTAAAGTGACAATAACAAGCAATGATGAGTCCTCTGCTGTAAGCTGATTGGCTTTTATAACTGACAAAAAATAAAGTTAAGCCCATTATTCTGTAAACAAAGGTCTACTGCCCTGAAAACACACTCTGGACTTTGGGTTCAGTGGCTGCCTGTTTCACTGCCTGCCAGACTTCATTAACATATTGCTCGGTTTAACCGTTATAAACATCTACAGCTTCTGCAAGATTATTTTTGGTTTCTCATAAACAAACACTAATTCAGTGAACATTCAGCATTAATTTGAACTCACTCAACTTACCATGTTTCCCTGAAATCATTTTATGATTTATTGCAGTAAATATATTACAGATTACACCTAATTAAATGATTTTAAAACTCAGTTAATGCTTTAAATCTTTTATTTCTTTCTAACTTCTCTGTACAGCACCTTGCATGTACCTCTGTGTCTGAAATGTGCTTTATAAATAAAGCTGCCTTGCCCTGCCATTGTCACTATAATGCAGTCTGGCCCCTTATGCATCAGCAGACAATGTGCTCTGGTCTCATGGCAGCTATTTTAGACGATGTAGGAGGTCTAGTCTATCAGACTACCCTGGGACTACCCATCTATTTTCAGAGTGATGAAGCAAAATTTATAACACCTTTCTGTACATTGATATTTTATGCTTTTTCTTTCAATGTCAGTTCCTCTTTTTGGCTGATGATTAACCAGCCAAGTTCTCTTTAATATAATAAAAGATAATCTTTAATAAAGTTAGTTATTTTTGAGAAAAATCAACTTTTCAGTGTTATTGTAACTTCTTAATGCACTTAAAATAAGCAGTTATTTTTAAGATGGCACAACAAATTAAGGTTTAAATTTAGATTCACCAAAAAAAAAAAAAAAAAACTGTACAGAAATGTCTGTTTATTCCCAGCCAGTATGTACACTCTATAATCTAAAGAAGCATCAGTAGATAAATGGCCACACACCAATTATGAAATCCCACATCAGCCTTAGCGATCCCACTATAGTTGTCAATCTCCTTTGAAGAAAAGGTGAGGCGTTGTCTGAATGCTATCATCATGTACAGACACTGTGTATTACACCCCAGAGGCAGAGACCTGCTCAGCATGTTTCCATAACCTACAGAATTATCCTTTCACAAACACCTTTCTGTGAGATACGGCACATGAAAGGCTGAGATAGAGAGAGGTAAGAGATAAGGGAGGCCTATTTTTAAGTTTAAAGCCTTCACAGGAGCTGGGAGGTGGTTTATTCTGGGTAGGATCCTTTCTTCCTAAACTTGCCATGTCAAGTATACAATCCCTTTATCACCAAACCATCATGCTGATGGAAAATGGAGAGTGAGATATTGATTCTGTAAGAATGCACTTGATGTTAGTGTACCATGAAACACGCGCAGCACTTGAGCTGTCACTGCCGAATCAAAGTCCACTCATACGGTTAGGAAAAGATTGTAGTTTGAGTTAAAAATAACCACGTTACGTGTATCATGTGACAGAAGTCACATCACTCTTGTGATGGAGGTCACGTCCATAACAAAATTTAAATTTTAACTGCTTAAAACTGACCAACATGCGCATTTTTCTGAGGAGGACGAGCTCATCTTATCCCTTACCTGTGGTGTGTGATTAAAGTTATTTATGATAAATAAACTGTGGTCAAAGATATGGTATTAGGTATTGTGTTATTAGGGTTAGACTACTAAAACACAAGAAACACATTAGGTCATCTAAATATTTTTTATAGATATAGACCGAATCAACGTGACATCGCTAACAACAGTCACAGGAAGACAGCTGGCGGTTGATCCGAACTACACAGACGATGGTTTATTTTGTGTCAGCTTCTGGGTACGTCTGGCAGTGTTGTGTCCATTTGTTTGAGAGAGAAAGAGAGAGAGCGCAGTGGTGGTCAATTAAGGAAGAGACTGAATGAGGAGCAGGAGCAGTGGTAGCGAGGAAGCCGGTCAATTGGACAGATAAAATATTATTTTCTGATTGTTTGGTTGTGATCAAAGCACAAAGCCCATTTTCTTTAGTCTGCAACGCGACAGAGATATTAGGTCTCTGATCTAACATCAGTGAAAGTGCTATTATTAAAATATGTAAGTCTAAAACATGCATTTTAGATGGATGAGATGTATATACTTTGTAATAAGGATGAAAAAAGAAAACAAGTTGATGGCATTAACTTGTATGTACATGACGCAGGGGTTTTCTACCAGGAAGTTATTATAATTTATAAGTTATATAGGGCACATAACTTCTGGCTTTGGCACTAAAAACTGGCAATGGACATAAATCTATGAGGTGCAGAATTACATGCATAATTCCTACAGATACCCACTGGACTGACAGTCCAAAACCAACAGATATAAAAAATTACAAAGATATTCAAAAGAGAGCACAGCACTTAATTCTCACATTTGAGAAGAAACTGTGATCGCTTCATAAATTTATTAAGAGATGACTATGAAATTACTCATCAAAACTGTTGTTCTATGTGTAGTCAAAGTTAAAGGAATAAAATCTAAAGTTGATTCCATTTGTGCAAATTTTATTAATGACTGAATATATTTGCAGTGAATTTATGAGGCAGCATAAACAATATAATAACATCAAGATGAAGCAGGAGCCCTTTAGAATACGAAATGCACTTTATTCTATAAGCTGACGTTTGGGCGACTGTGTGTTTTTTCAGAGCGTTCCTCTGCAAATTAAGGAAGTCTGCTGCATTAGAAACACGCCTTTCTTCTTGTCTGGGTTGATAACCTACACAGCGAAACATTTTTTAAATTCTCTACCTGTTCAGTCAGAAGAGTTCCTGTCAGTGTGTTGAGAGAGCTGTGATGACACTGAGAGCACCTCTCTGTGATCAGATGCTCTTATCAGTCATTAAAGACTACAGTGGGGAAGCAATCATCCCCCTTCAGCTGAGCAAAATGAAGGTGGCCTAACATATAATGGCTCCTCTACTGTATATTAGGATGGGTACCACCGCTATGTTATTATGTAATAAGAAGGGGACTGTGTGTGTGTGTGCATGTGTGTGTATAAGGGGGAACTTTGGCTTACATTAGGCAAGCCTTAGCCTTATTTCCAAGGCTGATAATTGGACATGGGTTCGTGCCATGGGCTGGCTAAAGCCCCTGAAGCTCTGAACTCATTTGTTGGGATGCAGAGCACCTTGTCAGGGTCACAGTGTGGAAAATCTCCTCCTCCTTAACACACACACACATACACATGCATGAGACCTTAGATGGCTACTTGAGTTCTATCTGATACGAGTTAATTTTACATGAGATTAACTTCCTCATCGCAGAAATGCACTTAGATTTTCTGGGCTGAATATTTCAATTGCCATGCTTGTTTAATGTTGAGGATATTTAGGAAATATTGCAAATTAATTACAGTAGCTAGTTATATTAAATTCAGAAGATAACCGTTTAGTAAATATATTTGTACTGTTACTGTTTACATCCATTTTAATTCATTCACAAAGTAGAAAAAACAGAAAATGGGCCCACAGTTCAGTCAGCCAGCTCACGTAGAGTACTTGTCACACCCCACAAGGAAACACTAGGCAAAACACAGCAGGGAGCAGGGAGTGATAATAATAAATTCCCCCCGAGGGGAACATAGACTCAGTGCCAGTAGGTGGATGCTGGGGTGGAGGCTTTCAGGTGAGTGTGGCAGCAGTCATGACAGCAAAAGAGTGAGCAGAGCATTGATGGCTTCAGTGCAGGAGTACGTACGTCATGTGAGAGTTGTAGCGGATTCTGTCAAATTCACATTATGCAATGAAACGCCGTGGAGGTCCAACCCTGTCTCCTAAACAACACTACATTTACTAAACTGCAACAGCACACGTGTTTAATAGAAAAGTAATGCAGCCCAGACACCGTTTTTATCAACGTGAGCGTTTTTTCTTTGTTGTTCAATTTGCCAAGTTACAAAATCTTCACACAGAAATGACTTGCCAAGCTTTCACTGACAGCATATTTTTAATCTGTTTTCTGTCCAATATCTGCTCTTTCAGTATAATATGTGCTCATAATAACTTAAGTATGATTAACATGATTATGTTTAGTCAAAGCACTTGGTTAAAGTTATGGGGAAAATTGTGGTCTTAACTATTGAACTAGAATTATTGCCTCATGGTCTCCACCAACCAATCAAGTTGTAGTTTACATCCATGTCTGTTCAGAATCATAGAATGTATGTAGTGAAGACTTTATGTAGTGAAGGAGTACGGAGGACTGAACATCTCAGTCTCAAAGTGAAGTTAGCCTTTTGGGTATAAAATGTCATCACTTCAGAATTTTATCCTGTTAGACATCTGTGTCATAATTTAAGTGTTCTTTCTTTCTAATTCTTTAATTATGGCCAAAAATGTGTTTTGAGCACCAAATTCTAATCACTTCATACTTGAGTCCAAGTGGACATTTGTGCCAAACTTAAAGAAATTGCCCCCAGGCATTCCTGAAATATCACATTCATGAGAATACGACTGATGTGAAATCACAATGACCTTTGACTGCCAAATTCTAATCAGTTCATCCTTAAATCCGACTGAACTGAATGGACCAAATGGACTGTTGCATCAAATTTGAAGAAATTCCCTCCTACCATTTCTGAGATATCACGTTCAAAAGAAGGGGATAGACTTAAGGTCACAGTGACCTTAATCTTTGGCTTTTCAATCAATTCATTCTTGAGTCCAAGTGGATGTTTGTGCCAAGTTTAAAGAAATTCTCTCTAGTTGTTCTTGAGATATTTTGTTCACAAGAATGCAACAGATACTCGAAAATATAGTGTCTCCAGTCACGGCTGTCTCCAAAACAGAGCCACGAAAAGTCTAGTGACATGAAGCTTGATATATGATGTGCTTACTTTATTGACATTTAGCCGAAACTTTTCTCTAACATTAACCCAAAGTCCTTTTGTTGCTTCAACCAAACCACAGGCAGGACTCCAGAAAGTTTGTTCACCTTCCATCTGCCCTGAACCGCCTCCCCACAACTCGCATGTGGCACAAAAATCAGCCCGTCCCTCTTTTGAAAAAC
>JAJHUR010128552.1:741-10939 GCA_027495735.1 Lutjanus campechanus
TGGGATTCTGTCCTCCGGTCATTGTTTAGAGTGACATAAGCAACCTAAGGTGCAAAAATGGGGTTTCTGCTAATCTATCAACAAATATCTGTAGATCACTCTAAAAGAACAAGTAAAAAGCTAAATCATCATTCGATGATAGCCAATGGGTTCTGCCAGGTTGGTCAATACTACAAATAACGTGTTTTGTTGTTTTCTAGGTGTGAGAAATACCAATGGATCAACATTTAACCAGAAGGAAACAGCAGCAAAACAAGTGTCTCCAACAGAAGAAGAACTGAAGTTCATCTCAGTGTGAAAACAGGAAGTAAAACTTCTACAAAGTTTGTAAGAAATCAGGGAGCAGCTTCAAGGGAAGCAAACTGAAGAGCTAATGTGAAAAAGAGCAAACAAAACTGCAGTTTTTATCACTGGATTCATACTAACATGTTGTTATGAGCATGTTAGCATGTTGACAGTTGACCCTCCGCTAAGCACCGCCCCCCTTAGTTACTGTTGCTATGCCTGCCAAACTTTCCATTCTCGCACTGCACGGAGGTAAAGGTGACGGATTGAACATCGAAATTGGGGATAATTGCAGAAGCAGCTTCTCTTTTCTAACAGTGGATTTTGTTGCTAAAATAATGACTCACAAGCAGATTTGAAAAGTGTAGCTAAGCTAATGCTAACTTGACTTGTCAGCTGAGACGTCTCCAGCTGATGTGTTAATGTTTCCTCCTGACAAGTTTTAAAACAAGAACCCTGTGGAAGTGTAAATGTAAAGTTACCTGGCAGCTCTGCAGAGGGTGTGATGTTAATGCTAAAAGACTGAGGCTAAAGCTAGCTTACATATCAGCAAACATTGGTCGGATGGTGAAATACAGCAGGTATATCTACATGACAGATGACAGAAATACACTCATTAACGAGTGGACATGAAGCACAGGGACTTGATTAGTGTCACTCAGCCAGACCGCGACACACAGCCAGATAAGAGCGAAGCTAAAGTGGCTCAGACTCTGATTCTGTACCAGCTCACATCCTCCTCAAACCTCCACACTTAACTTTGACATGAATTCATATGAACTTGCAAAAATTGTAATTCAAAAACATAAATTTACATTGTCATCTATCAGATCTCCAGTTTTTTATCCCCCAAAAGGGGGCGGAGCCTGACGTTTTGGCTACGTGCTGGTCTGATGTTTTTATTTTTATTTTTTATTTAACTTTTATTAAACCAGGCAAGTCTTTAAGAACAAATTCTTGTTTACGATGGTGGCCTGGCAAAAGCCTCTCGAGGAAAAGGGAACAGGGACTGTATGTATTCCTAACTTGACCGTTAGGTTGTACATGGAGCGTAGAGCCACTGACCAAGTGGACGTATTTGACGAGTTGTGAATCAGAACGTGTCCTTATGTGCTGGATTTTGTTTGACCAGTTTGTTTAACGGCTTTATGATTATTGTACAGGATGAATATTATCTCTCTGTTTTATACTTTGTTTAATGTATGATGCACTTTGTGAGTGAGTGGTTTTACTTTTTTTCTGTCTTTCTGTTTTTGATTAAGTGAGCTCACCAAAACAAATTCCAATCAGTGTGGATTTTGCCATAAAGACTGAATCTTTATTACACTGAACATGAAATTTCAATATATTTTCTATAAGCTGTATGTTTGTGAGAAAAAAACCTGCACTTTTCATTAATTACTGTGATTATAATAAAGTTTGTTCAGGACTGAGTCTTAATTTATTGACTTTTTACTTACTAGCATTATTTTATTATCTATCTATCTATCTATCTATCTATCTATCTATCTATCTATCTACTTTTGAACAGTTCAACCACAAGAGGGCGCAACAGACAAACAAATCCACATGTCAAGTCATTTATATAAAATGTAAATGAATTTAGAGACAAAACATTTATGTGTTTAACCACTAATGAGGTTTGAATCAACCAGTTTAAAGTTAATTGACTTTAACCTTCAGTAACTCTATATAAATATATAATTCTATATAATTAGAATCAGTTAAGGCTCTTTGTGCAAACCCATAATGATCAAAAAGACAGACAATCTGTATTATATGAGCTTCTTAACCATAAATATCTAATATAACGTACAAAATTCATTTCAGTAGCACTTATGTTTGAGCCTGGATGGATTCTGAGACAACTGGCCCCTGGACACAGACATGTACAAGGGCCCCAACTCTCCTTCAGAGAGACACAGTTTGTCGTTTTAGTTATTTTATGTCTTTGTAGCTGTTTTGTTTCTCTTTGTGATACTTTGGTGTCTCTTTGTAGTTGTTTTGAGTCTCTTAATTAGTGTTTTGTGTCCCTGTGTATTTGTTTTATGTCTCTTTGTAATCATTTTATTTCCATTTGTGATACTTTTGTTTCTTTGTAGTTTTTTATGTCTCTTTGTTTTGTGTCTCTTATTGATAGTTTCTCTCTATAGTTGTTTATGTGTCTTTGAATTAGTTTTAAATAACGACCCTCACCGTCAGATTTCATAAGTGTAACTGTGTTTTTTCCCTGTAAAACAGTGGTGGGCCACATGAGAAACCCTGGTTGCTGCACCTCAATTTTACCACAAAGATTAAATAAAGAAAACATCCTGAACACTTGCTCTTATTCTTCAGTATTTATTATAATGAAAATCATTCCAAACAGCATCTTATTAAGAACATTAAATGATGCAGGAGTCTGTGGAAACACTGTACAGGTGATCTAAAGCAGCACATCAGGGATGTTGTCATGGATACAACTCATCCTGTGTTCCTGTTTTATCTTTGACAAAATTTACACACACACACACAAAAAAAATTCTTCTCCTGATCTGACCTGTACACACAAGTGTGACCTCTGTGAAATGAAACGTTCAGAGCTGATCAGGGCTCAGTAACAACGCAGGTTTAGTCCATCTGCAGTCATAACAAAGGATAATAGAGCAGAATCATCATTTCTTATAAACAAACAGCGCATGTTCAGTCTCTTTTCCCTGAGAATTTCTACTTATTTATATTTTCACATTTTACATGTTTACAAAATGAAAACAAATCTCAATTCTGTACAGTACATTCTGACAGTGATTATATATATATATATATATATATTGTGTATTTTAAATTCATGTAAATAAAATAAACACTGTCTGTCTTTTACATTTATGAAAAAAATTATAATAGGCTAAACAAAGAATTATGTAGACATAAAAATATAACAGACTTCTTACACTAGACTAACATATCGCATTTTATAACAACAACCAAACATTACAAACCGCACAAAATTACCGAAACTGGCGTATTTTAAACATATTATAGTCATCAAGTAACTGACACACGACGCACCTGCGAACTGCGCATGCTCAGTCTGGAGAGGCGGCATACGTTACTACTAGCTAGTGATACGGAGGCGATATTTTTACTGACAATAAAACACATAAAAACGGACAGTTGGCTCAATAAAAACGTGGCGAAATTAACTTAAGACAACTAACATCAAAGCAAACACAGTCAGCTTAAGTTTTAAGTGCTTTTATAGTTAGCTAACATCGTTTTGTCCACAGAAATTCACAGATACGTTACCTCAACGCAAATTCCCCGAGGCTTTGAGGATTACCCATAATCCTTCGCTACTGCTACTGAATGCAGGTACCGATTAAGAACAGCAGGTGGCGCTGTTTAACCATTAATTTAACATGGACATTTTTAACTATGTTACACAAGTACTAGTTAGTTTTAGTTTGTTTTTTGTTTTTTAAATAATCTACAATGCTTGGAGAGAACCCATCCTGTACTCCTCTTTGCATCTTTGACACGAACTGTTAAGCAACAAAATATATATATTTTTGTTTTTTTTGTTTTGTTTTTTTTGATAATTCAGTGCGGATTGTCAAAGCTTGACAAAATAATAATGTTTACTAGATAAAGTGCATTAAACATGTGATACACAGGCGCTTTTACGGAACTTTTTCCTGCTTAACAAGTGTTATCAGTCACCATGACAGTCTTTTTTAGAAAACAGCAGCAAGATGTGATACAAACTACACCCCGAATCAAGTCTCTGATGGGCTTTAACCAGTGAATCAAAGTCAGGTGTAATTCCTGAACTTTAATATTTAATAAAAATGTGTTATGTGTATTTTTTGGCAAAATGGAAATAATTTCCAGTGAGAAACATGCTGTCTTCACTTCAGAAATAATTTTTAAAGAAGAGTAAAGAGGTCTGATAGAGAACTGAACATTATGATGCCATGGTGAAGTTGACCTTTGACCACCAAAATCTAATCAGGTCGTTCTTGAGTCAAAGTGATCATTTGTGCAACGTTTGAAGAACCTCTCTCAGGGCGTTCTTGAGATACTGGATTCACAAGAAAGAGGCAAAAACATAACGTGGTCATTTTAGTCCAGGAAGCTCGATGCCTCCTTGTCTTCTTACACGTTCAAGCGCGGTTTGTCTCTTGTCTTCTGTGTCGTTTCCTGTTTCTGATGCTTCCTCCGTCTGAGATCTTTCCACCACGTTCTCTCTCTGGTTCTCCAGTTGCTTCACCGTTCGCTTCTTGGGAAGGTCTTCATAATCGTTCGGAACTGCCCTTTGTCTCTTCATGAATTTTGGTTTTCTTGCATACGCTGCCTTTTTCCCATCATCCTGTCCATCTTCTTCTTCCTCGTCTTTCTGATCACTTTCACACTTCTGGTCCGTCTTAGCGTCTGTGTGCAAACAGAGACAAGAACGTGTTTAAGTGGCTGTGCTCGTGTGTTTTTGCGTTACAGAAAATATTTGTTAAAGTGAGAAAACTACAGAAGCAGCATCTTTTTCTTTTATTTCCCTTCACTTTAAATTTCCAGTTTCTCTGTGCAGATGGCAGATTTACCACTCGAATGTCTTGAATGCAAACATTTCTGATCTGCAATCTACAATCTGCAAATTACAACTGGAAGGTTTTATCAGCTATAGGTGGCTAGCTAATAAAGCTAATGTTAGCACCACAGTCCAGCAGCAGCGTTTGGCCAAACCTGAAGGAGGCTGCTATATAAAAAAAGAGGATGAATATGATACTTACAGACTTTCTTTAGTATGCAAACACACATGGCGACAGCTCCAATACTAACGGTGATGATGATGACGAGGCACTTCAAAGCACAATTAGACGGGATCATGAAGAAATCATCTGAAAAGATAAAAACAGAACATCACATTTATATAAAACCAGGCCTCATCTGTTGATGGTGACAGTATGTTTATATTTTACCAATAAATGATACATCAATATCTTTTTCTAACTCGTTTTGATCGATCGGCACTGCTGAAAATCTGTTCTGTAGTGGAATCAACCAACCTGCTCCTCATCCCAGGCCACCGTTGTAAATAAGAATTTGTTCTTAATGACTTGCCAGGTTAAATAAAGGTTACATAAAATAAAATAAATAAAATATACTAATGCTTTGTGACGCCCCTCGACGTCTCGTGCTGATGCACAAAGTCACATGCGCAGGTCAAAAGCAAGTCTTAAGTCGTGACCTTCAGGTCTCGATTAATTGATGATCAATTAATCGAGACATTTTTAAAGAAAAAAAAAGTCTAAATTCTCTGTTTTCCGTTTCTTAAATGTGAATATTTTCTGGTTTCTTTGCTCCTCTCTGACAGTAAACTGAACATCTTTAAGTTGAAAACAAGACGTTTGAGGACGTTAACTTGAGCCTTGACCAACATTTTTCGCCTTTTTTCGACATTTCGGAGACAACTAACAGATTCATAGAGACAATAATCAACACATTTATTCATTCATTTATATAAAAGGCAGGTTTTTAATGGTGCTCGTTTATGTTTGTCATAACATTTATTAAAAATCTCTACCTGGAACATGGATCTGAGTCTCTCTGGTCTGGTTGATGTTCTTCTGTTGGACTCTACAGGTGAAGCTGTTTCTGTGTCTCTTCTCCACAGTCACTCTGCTGCTGACAGTATAGAGACCATCAGGACCTCTGACTGTCTCTGTAGGTCCAGCAGAGAGGACGTGTCCCTCACTGTCCAGCCAGGACACCTCCGGCTCTGGATACCAGCCTTTAGACTCACACTGGAGAACCACATTTCCAATGTTGTTTGAGAAAACCTCTATGACGGGTGTGGAGACAACACCTGGTGATAAGAGAGGAGGAATTTCAGTTCAGCAAATACAACTCCTATTCCAAAAAAAGTTGGAACATTGTTTTAAGCGTAAATAAAAACTGAATGCAATGATTTGAAAAAACTTTTCAACCTAAATTCAATTGGATGCAGCACAGAGACAAGATATTTCATGTTAAAACTGATTAACTTTTTTATAAATATACACTCATTCTGAATTTGACGGCTGCAACATGCTCCAAAAAAGGATCATGTTCACCACTGTGACACAGTTGCATTACTGCAGTAATGTGTCATTTATAATCTTTGTGCTTGTAGCAGCAAGTCAGACTTACCAACAGTGAGCTGGGTGGAAGCTTCCTTCTGCATAGAGTCAAGGATGCAGAAGTATTTTCCTGCATCAGAGATTTTCACGTTGAGGATCTTCAGGGAGACGTTTCCGTCCGGCAGCTGATCCACAAACAGACTTGTGCGGGAATTATAAGACGGATTTTGATTCCCAACCACCAGTCGTCCATTTCGGCAATCATGGATGTACTTTGGGATCAAACCAGGTCTGGTCCACACCACTCTCTCAGAACTGGTACTGATGGGAGGTTCAAGGTGACACGGCAGAATGACATCATCACCAGCCAGGGCTACGATTGGTTGATGTGAACAGATCAGCTCTGACTGCGCTGAAATGAAAACTTCAGAACAAACAAGAAACAGCAAAGTTATAATTGGTCATCAAAAGGGACAGACTAGTTGTTACATTCAAAACAGGCAAAATAAAAAGAATCACCCTTCAGCCCTAACCCTTTGGAGAAGCAGCAGGAGTAAAGGTGTCGGAAGATAAGCAATAATTATTACAATTATAAAACAATAAATAATCACAATTAGATATTATTTGAAAATGGCTCAGCCACTGTAGCAGCAGTAATGATACTGTGAGCAGTTCTAAAACCAGACTGAAAATCGTTTTAAATATATTTATAAAGTAAAAAATGGTTTAACTGTAAATTTAAGTGAGATTTTTGGGACATGTTTGTGGCTGGAGCTCTATTCTTAAGTCACAGAGAGAGTGGGACTCATAAAAATGTTATTGTCATGATTCAGTTGGATATTAAGAGTCCTAAATCACGACGAAACACAGAAACAACTTGTCAGTGGAAGTGAAAATATATAAAAAAATCTTTGGTGATCTCCTGACTGTGAGTACTAGATGTACTCGGCCGGATGGATTGGCTCACGGTCCGGCAGTCACAGATGTAAATTCTCAGAAAACATTAAGAAGAAGTAGAAAAAGAAGAAGAGAAAGAAGAGGAAAGAAAAGAGGAAGACCTATTTTTGCACACAAAGGCCTCAACATGAAACACCCCATTAAAAATACTCTCTGTAACTGAAATAATATTGCTCCTATGCAGAGCTCAGTGAATCAGATATTTAATTCTGTGTCCCATTCAAGGTATGAAAAGAAAAATGGCTCTTGGAGAGACTGCTTAAAGGGACAGCTGTGTCCTCTGTTAGACAAACTGCAGGTTTGTCACAGTTTTACAGCATTTTGGCTCCATTTGTGGACTGTACAGGGAATTTTGGGAATTTTCTCAGACTGCAGCGGTGTATTTGTGTCACATAACTAAAAATAATCTTTTGTCTACAAATATATTAAACATAATAAAAGTCTACATGAAAATATCTATCTGGTGTTGTATTATTTACAGGTTTGGGAAGTAATAAAAAGGGATTATGTAATCTGGACGTGGACAGGTTATTGTTACATTTAGTAAAAAATGGTGATTATAAGCAGTTTTAAAATAAGAATGATATCCTATCATGCACAGACAGTTACCAGGTGTGATGTCTGAGAATTAATGCTGATTCTACCCTTTCCCACTGACGGAAACAAGCCAGATATCAATGTTAATGTTTTGTTTTGGAAATTACCTCCAAAATGTTGTATTAGAAGAATGATGGTGGGAAGGAGCAGAAAAACCCCTGAAGATACTGAAGGACGCTCCATCACTGGGCTCCATCACTGGATCCATCACTCCATCACTGAAAAGCAAGATTTGTCCACTCATCAACGGTTCACCTTCAGTTGTGTTCATTCACGTGTATCGCAGAGCTTTGCAGAGGGCCGAGAGGACCGGACAGAGCTGTAGGTAATTATTTCATGTGTCAGACCTGACAGGGTTAATCAGGACAAATTGGAGACTCCTCCATCTAAATCTGTCCGTCCCTGGTTTGTTTCTGAGGTCAGAAATCTTGGTGTAACTCTGTTTTGAACATCTCCAGACTGCATCGCTCACTTTCTCTGGAACGCTCTTCCTCCAAGGCTGCACCTCTGTTGCTTCTTTTAAATCCAAACTGAAAACTCAAACTTTTTTAGATTTTCTTGGAGCTTCTCAATGTATTTATTGTGGATGTGCTGTTTTATCTGGACGTGTTGTTGTTGTAAAGTTCCCTTGAGCATCTTGAAAGGCCTTCAGGTCATATTAACACTTAAAATGTCACACAGCAGATGATCCACTCACTGAAATAATGATGAGGCAGCTACAGATGCTCTGAGTATTTTTTATGTTTGAGTTTTTATGTTTGATCCTGATTTGATGTGAAGTCTGTTTTGTACCACTGATATTGCAGCTCAGAACATCAATTAGAAAACTGATTATCATGGATAATATTCAATCAGTGAAATTAATTTCACTTTGATTTGGTCAAAAACTTTATAATGGAACTATCAGACTGACATTATTATGTTTAAATACTGCTAATTGTTTAATTTGCAGTTGTCACGTTAAAAAGAAACAGCTTGTGATGATTCCACTTTGTGCAGAAAAGCAAAGACTCAGTAAACGCCCCATTTTCATGTGACTGTGCTCAGAGCCTGAAGAAGGAAGTCGTGATACCCGCGATACTCGATTCAGTTCATGCAAAGAAACTTCCTGCCACACGCTGAAACCACACACTAAATATATCTGCTTGTTTGAGAAAACTGTCACACAATCACCAGCTCGACCGTATAGTCACAATTTATCAGCTTCTCTCCTTCTGAAAACAATATACAGACCGTGTTAAGGCCTGAGAGGTCAAAGCATGAAGCTGGTACTACAAAAAAACCTTTCAGAATTTGCCTTTTTTGAATCAAATTATTTGAGGTTTGCATAAAAATACAGGCACAGTTTCCAACATTTAAGGTTCAGATTTTACTTTGAAAAGCGCCTCTTACCTGCAGTGTGACGGATGCAAACTCTTTGGTGTAATGTGTTGCCTTGTTCACACATGATGTGAGATGAGAAAGTGCAAGTACTTGACTGAACTAAGGTTTCACTCTGAAAATAAACCCATAAATGTCATCGTGACTCCACCTCTCTGACGTGTTGGTGGGCTTGTTTCACCGGAAATGTGTTAAGCTGCTCAAACCCGACCTTTTAACCTCGTGGCAATGGGAAAAAAAAAGTAGTCTGTTAGTTTTCATATAAAGTTTATCCCCATTGTGTTTACAGACATCACATCTTCCTGCAGGAACAAATAATGAAAATGAGCAAAAGATTCAGAAAATGTGCACGAACAAATGAGAAAAAACTGCTAACTAACATTTGGGATACTAATTTTGAACCATTGAGTTATAAAGTTGATAAAGTTGAGTTCCGTCCTTTGACCTTCAAAATGCACGATGTTGTTATTCTGTATTTTGCGCTGAAATGACAGAAGACGATCATGTGATGTAAAACTGTGAATCACTGGGCTGTTTCATATACTGGATGTCAGAGAATGAACAGGAAGTGGTAAAATGGAAGAAAATGCTTATTTTCATTTATATTTATTTACTCAAATAAGATGTCATTGTTTAAAAGCAATGACATCTTTAGACGAGCTAAAGCCAAAGACAGTTGTGATATTCACAGTGAAAGGTAAAGTTATATGTGTTTTAATCTCTCTTCTTCCTGTTTGGTTTCGCCTCCGCATTCTTTGTAATTTTCTAATGTAAAACAATATAACTGGAAGTCATGTGTCCGCTCTGCTGGCTGGAAACCTTTTGTGCTGCAGCAGCAGAAATGTGTCCTGAGATGACTTTCTTCAGAATATCAGAAATACCTGCAG
>JAJHUR010128558.1:0-10453 GCA_027495735.1 Lutjanus campechanus
TTTTTTTTTTACACAAACCAAAATGGAGTTGTTCCATGGGACGCTATAGGTGGCAACTACTTATATCAGTGAATTTACCCATACCAACCCATCATTTTTGATTAAGGACATGCTCCATAATTGATCAATAACTTAATGTTTACCATAAATGGATTAATAGTGGAGTGGGGATGGGAAGGAAGTGGCACCAACCCCCCTGAGAGAACTCTCTGTGTCCCAGAGGTCTTATCAGTTGCCCTCTGTGTCCCTTATACTGCCCTATTTGCTGCTGAGTGTCACCCAGCCAGATAGATAGAGGTCTAATAGAGAGGCCCGCTCTGTTAAGTGATTGAGCTGTAAATACAGATTGACCTGAACTAAGGCTCTCATCATCTGTAAACTCATTCAACACTGTGCGTCCTCTCCCCTGATGTCTGCAAGAGTCTGAATCATTTCCATCACTGAGCAGGGGGGCATCTCTGATCATGAGATAGAGAGTGAGCCACACAGCTCAGAGTATATGATGTGTGTGTGTGTGTGTGTGTGAGGGTGCTGAAGCGTCAAACGACAGCCCTGAGATGATCTTTCCATCAGCTCCACAGAGAGCGGAGATTGTCCCAGACAGAATTTATGGAAATGGTCATAAAACGTGAAGACTTCAGTAATGGGATATGTCGATAAAACCCACGGCGGCACAATCTACAGCAGTTTACTGAGGAGATGAGTGGCCCGGCTGTTAGACAACTCAAATCTAATTTTCTCAATAAAGCCCTGTAAGTCAACAACCCTAAAGGTTCTATAAATCATAATATTGGACAGATTCATCAAGGCCGTATTTATTGCTGTGGCAGGGTGCCACTGCAGCATTAATCCTATCACTATGTGTGCCGCTCTAATGGCAAAATTAACTGTTTTCATTTCCGTTATCATCTCATACACATATTGAGTTATTCTTGCTCTGCTATTATTCAAGACTTCAAGTTTTATACAAGTTTTAATTCCTAAACAGTGTCACAGTTATAATTATGATGATCAAAAGAAAAACTAAAGTCTCAACTCTGAAAACCATAATTCATCCTTGACACAAAATAATGACACAAACACTCATCCTTTGTTAGATTGCTAGATTTTTGATTTTTGAGTTCATTTGACTAAAATGTATGAAAACGATATATTCTAGACCAATTAACAACACATGTTTTGTGCAGAAGCATCATACTCATTCAAGCTGGGGAGCACCTGCCCCACCATATTTTTTGATCTGGATTTTATTTTATTTTATTTTATTTTATTTTATTTTATTTTATTTTATCTTAATGCTATTTATGATACATTTTTTGTATATGTTGTCATGCACACCCTTTCACTGTGGTATTGGTTTCTTCCAATAAAATTAATCTTTGATATATTTGATACATGTTACATGTTAAATTTCAGGAAAAAAATAACAACAAAACAGTTTGAACTGTTTTTACATTCATATGACCGGTAGTCAGTTTCTTGTTCAATAAAACAAGTTATTTGTGGTCACTTAACAAAACAAAAACACTTTATTACAACAATAATGGCAGTGTTGTGCAGAGCACAAAAATGTTTGGTTTTCTTTCTTTTGCATAAAACTGCAGCAACTTCCTATCTTTTGCGAACTTATTATTTCCTTGTACACAATCAAAGCAACATTTATGTTTAGATTCAGCATATTAGCAGACAGCATGTATTGTTATTGCATAAGTCAGTTGCTTTTTACAATAATGAAAACTTTGTGAACCATGATGGTGGTTAGTATTGAATTCAGTCCCTATGGCCTTACACTCAAAAGGATATTCCACTGCAACATGATAATCCACTCAATATGTACTCACCCCTATGCCGATGTGAGGATGGGTGAAGATCTTCAGTTCACAAAAGAATCCTGGAGTTTCAGCAGAAAACAGGGTTGCAGCTAATGGCAGTGAATGGAGACCAAATGTAAATGTAAAAAAACAAAAACAAACACAAAATGTCTCCATCCTGCTCATGTGGTGTAATCCAAGAGTCCGTGAGCCGCGACATTAAACTTTAAAAGATGCCATTTACACCATGTTTTTGGCCGAAATGTCAACTGTAGCATGTAGCAGGTAGCATGTAAACATGGTGTCGATCTTGCGATATTTTCACATGTGCATCCATTAGGAGATATACGAAGTCTCGCGATACCTCGACGCCGTGTTTACATGCTACCTTGGAGTTCGTTTTACAAAATTCAAGAAGACAGAATTCAAGCTAAGTTCAGTTAACTTACATTTCTAAGTTGAGCCAGCGCAAAATGATTTACTGTGCACATACTAAGTTTTGTGTGCAAGCTGTTTACAAAAAATCTTTAAGTTGAGGCATGAAGTCGTGTAATTACTGTTTTTAAGGAATAATTTGAGACAATATCCCACAGGAAAATAATTTAAATAGTAACATAGTGCATCTTTAATTAATCATCTTTAATTCTAATTTTTTTTTAGAAAATTAAGACTCAGAATTATACTACAATAATAGTTACAACTTTCCTCCACCCTCAGCGGTTTGCTCTTGCATTTGGTGAGTATAATGTGACCATTGTGATTATTTGGATGCTGGTGAAAGATAATCAGAGCTGATCAGATCAGTCATATGCAGGAAGACACACAGTGACCTCAAAAAGTATTTCGGCAGCAGATTTTCTTGGTGCTTTATCACCTTTTCTGTACTATAAGTGTGAAATCAATAAGGTTAAAGTGATGGCAGTTCATTTAATTTCAGGCAATGTGTAGTCATCTTATTAAGAGCAGTTAATGACCCACAGCCCTCCCCAGCAGATGATCCCCAGTTCAACTCCCTATAATTATTGCTGATTCCCGGGAGGCAATTTTGAGTATTTAGTGAAGAATTCTTAATGTGCATTGACTCCTGAAAGTCTGTAGCGTCTTTAACCTCTTCCGATAGCTTGTCAGCACTTATAATTTCAGTGTTTCTAGGTTTAATATTGCTTTGATCAAAACTGAACGAACCACAGTGACTCTTCAAGTCATGTTAAAAGACATAGATGATTGAAATCACAACTGCCAGAAAAGCTGAAAATTGGTATCATAGCTATAAGAATGTGCAATTTGGTATCACTTCCATGAACTTTATTTACCTGAAACACACACAAATGCCATTTAACTCAGAAAATACCCCTCCTGCTCCTTTTTTCTTCTTCTGCACCAGAGTCGGCCCTTTAACGGCTGGATGCTCCACATGGGCAGTGATGCCTGCAGAGCCAGACAGGCAGGACGGACGCCTTATGAAAGCCAGCGACTCCTCCCCCTGGGGGATGGAGAGGACCCACACCGTTTTACTAGCACAGAAGGGCAATAAGTGCTAAAGGAAAACAATTATACCCCAATCATTTCCGATTCTTTGGCAGTCATGGGCCAAAAACAGTCTGAGGATGAAGGTTACAGGGCAGCAGAAAGAAACTATCAGCACTGACCAAAGCGTTCATGAGGTGTTAAAAACTGAACTCACAAACAGAAATATCAGACACTAATAAAGAAAGTGATGCCCCCGCTGCTCCTGCAACATGAATATAATCCAGCCTGCAAAATGATTTTGTTTTTCCATTTGTTTCATACAAATTTCAACTAAACTTTCATATACATGAATAAAATTAATAACAATGATTAAAAAAAAACAAACACACACACACACACACACACACACACACACACACACACACAATTTGGCATTTGACCAAATTGACAGACAAAATGCTCAGCTAGACTTTTTCATCAGGGGTATTAATGACCACCTCAAAGTGTCAGAAGAGTTACTGAGTTTGTGTCCAAGGCACGGCCAACTATAAAAAAAAGGGTAGAAGCTACCGGTTGCATTTTTTTTGTTAACTGTAAGAAAAATATGATAGCAATGGAAATCAAGTAAATTTTTTTAATATTGCACTTTCTTCTATTACTTGAATGTTGAATTGGTCCTCCTATGTGTTGACATTACCAGCAGTGGCCCCAAGCCAATTTGAGTTTGAAACACCTGGCTTAGAATATTATATTTGTGTGTTAGCTGGCTAGAACAAAACTATCTCTAAATGATGAAAAATGGCTTTTAAAAGGTTGAATATATACATATGAATGTGTACAGATATACATGTCATATTTAAAATCATGTTAAAGGTTTGGGGTATCACAGCTGTTTTAAAATTGCTACATTAAAGGATTTGTTCACCCAAATTACCGCCCAAATAAAACCATAAGTATCTGCAAAGCTAAATTACAATAGGGATAAATATGTTGTTTTGTAATTCAGGTGAGCTGACCACTTAAAAAATACACTGGGTTAATAGGAATCATCTTTAAAGCTATACCATGCATCATGTATGCATTAAAAGCAACTACCCATGTTACATATTTTGTGTACATTATTTTATCCAGCAATGGTCAAACCCAGAGAAATCGCTAATGTATTCCAGGTTAATGGTGCATTTACTTGCCACTAGTTGCCATAACTTCTGGGAAAACATGGGGCACATCAGAGAGTGAGACAGGAAGTCGTTACTGAACATGACATGAATAAATTTTGATATTACCTTGAACATGATTCCTGCCTGAGTCATGTCAGATAGATTTGAATCAGAAATGGTGGTCGTTTAATCGTGCAGACAACAATGATTCCAAACTTCTTCACAAACTCATCAAGCTACGTTTTTTGTTGTTTGCAAAACTTACATATTCTACCTTTAACCGGTATCCAAGTGTGACAGTGCATTTATAAAAAATATATAGTGGTTAATTACAATACACTTTAAGATCTGTAAAATGCACATTGGATTCTTGTTTATTGCACAGGGTTAAAGTACAACACAGCTGAGCTGTCGACTGAACATATTTAGGTCTTTATTTGAGTCAGTGGTCGTGCTCAGTGTCAGGAGTGACGCTGCTCTGGGGAAGCTTGAGCCTGGATCAACAGTAATCCTCCACCCGTGGAGGTCACAGTCTAGTTATATGAGGCAAAGGTTCCCTCCGCTGTTTTCAGCCCAACTTCCATTAGCAATCTGTTAGCCTCAGTCCATTGAGAGGGAGGACCGGAGCACGAGCTCCTGGGAGCACACAAACATACAAAGACACACACACACACACGCACACACATGCTCACGGCACAGACCTTGTTTGATGAAAAAGAACAATTAAGGGAGAAATGAGGGAGAATCATCAGGGGAAATGGCTGATGAAGACTTTATTGATTAGAGCAGCTTCACTGGTCCAGCTCTCACTGTAGCAATTACCAGCAGCCAGTGGGGGCCTTGCAGTGTAGGGCCCCATTTGAAGATGAGAAAGACAGGAACTGAGGAAACATTTTTGGGCTATAGTTGACAGAACAACAAACAAGAACATTTAAATTCTATACTGAAATATACATGAGAATGTCATAAAATTCCCATTAAGGTTTCCATTAAAAAAAAGCACTCTTCTCATAATTAGACGATACTGAGACTGAATCTTCTGCTATTAATATCATTTGATTATACAAAACAGCTACAGAATACTGATTAGAAAGAGCAGAGGCAAGGTATATATAAAAATGTAGAGTTAATCAGTCCACAGGTCAAAACAAGAAAATAAATCTCAACACAAAATTCCAAACCATTTCAAACTAAAAACATACAGTTTAAACCAGACACCCAATTGCAATAAAACCAAACAGAACAATAAAAATCATGCAGATAAAATAGCAAAATACTCAAATATATAAATTCATGCAATATAAAAGCACAGCAAATAACAAAAACTTAAATTTAAGCAAAATTAAAATCCACATTTCTACTGTGTGACACCATCCCACTATTTAATGTGGACAGTCCCTGCAGCTTTAGATCTGTCCATTAGTCTTTTGTCAAGCACTGGTGGTTTGAGCTCCACACAAAAACAAAGATTTTTTTAGTTGCTCACGAAACCCAATCCTGCTGACCAAGACAAATTATATGTAAAATAACATATAATCATGCAGATAAAATAGCTAAATACTAAAATATATAAAATAATAATAATAAAAAAAAAAAACAATTATAAAAAAACATAAATTTAAGCAAACAAATAAAACCCATATTTTTGTTGTGTGACAAATACAGACGAAATGATAGTGAATGCGCCTCTGGGCTCAGGGGAAAGGAGTTTTAGGTTAAGTCCTGGTCTGGAGAATGAAAGGTAGCACAGATTTACTGTGTAGGATCTGCTCTTCAGTAACATAAATAATTATTTTCCCTTTTAACTAAATTTACCAAAACCCTGGCCTTGTATAGTTTATACACATGCAGCAGAGCAGGCTGGGATCTGCACATGACAATGCAGAATAAAGAGGCGTCTTCCTCTTTTTGTCTCTCTTACACACACACACACACACATACAAACACCAATGATTAATTCAAATCCCTCGTGAATGAAGCAATAAAGTCTAATGGGGCCACATCTGAGTCAACATGCCCACATACCTACCGCAGAGGCCAGGCTGATCGTTCGTTTGTTTGCTCAGCTAAGACAGCTCTGTATTTGTATTTAAATCAGACTGTTGTCTCCTCTTAGACCAAAGATGCTGTTAGGCAATTGATGTGTAAGTTGACTTATCTGTGCAGTTGTATGTGGGTGGCTTGACACATGGCACATGCATGATGATGAATTGTATGTAGTTTAAATCTAGCCGTTGCATACCAACAAGACAGAACGTAGTCTGAATCTCTTTCTGAGAGGGAATAGGTTGCATCTCATTGTGTCACATGATATAGTCATCACGCACTGAAAAGCAAGTGAATGTGCTGGACTGGAACACACATCTTCATCCCCGTGGTCGAGATACCAAGTTCAAAGGTCAGATGAGGTGACCTTCAGAGAACCTTCATCTAATTAAAGGTGAAGGGCCGAGATTTAATCTGAAATGTGACCGGGTTCTCAGCAAATAGCATGAGACACACCCGAAAAGGTAGTTAACTAAAATTTAGACGATGTTTTAATATAATAACACAGAAAAAGACAGATAAATATGATACAGCTACAAGTCAATTTAAACAAGGTACCCTTAAAACAAATTTATTTTTTTAATTTGGAATTTAAAATAAAGTCAGGAAAAACAAATGTTTTTTCTCGCCCCCTTTTACTTAACCCTAACTCCAGTATTAAAGCAAAGGTCTATTTGGCCTCAATATGTGCACCTCTTACCACTGTTAAATATTTGAGAAAAGAATTTCTGTTTGGTTTATTTGATTATTGTTGGCTCCTACAAAATATATATTGCAACTCTATAAATACATATATATTCTTAACTTAAATAAATGCATCATCAGAAAACATCCTCTCCACTGAACTAGAAATTAAACAAATAACAACTTCTATGCTGAAAGTAGAACTTGCTACTAAGCTAAACTGAAAAAGAAAAAAGGATTCAACACTAATGAAAAAATAAAAGTCTAAATTCCAGGAGATCTCATCTCTGTTGGGCAGGACATGGATGAAAAGACACCAGTCCTCCCAGTAACATGTACCATTACAGAGCCACTGTGCTCTCTTTCTGCAGCTCGCTAACTACGGTCTCACACTTTCACAACCTCATGGACTATTTGGCAAGGGCACAGAAACAAAAAAGAGATAATGGTCAATGGAGAAATATAAAGGGACAAACACAATCTGTTTCTGCACTAGATGGAGATGAATGGGGTATAATCCATTGCCTTCCATCACACCTACCCAGCATGCACCATGGCTGCTCCCCGCTTAACCACAATGATGATTAATCCTACACCCACTATTTATATTTCCTAATTGTAATTAGCACGAATTATCAATTACGGTTAGTGCCTAATTGCCCTTCATAAAGACAGCTCCCCAGGTTTAAACGGGTCCATTTAAATAATGTAACTAATAGCTCTTGCCTTTACGTTGCGGATACATCTTCATTGTTCCACGCGTGAACCGTGATGGTTGCTCGTAATTTAACAGGGCAATCGAGGGAAGGAGTGCAGGTGGCACTGCGGGACTAATTATTGTTAATGAATTATGATGTGACCTTCTCAGAACAATGGCAAATCAATGCTCACGTTGAGTGACAGTGCGCTCTGTGCAGATGCCAGAGACCACAGAGCCATTACTAGCAGGGCCCCAGCCCTGTGGAAAACAGGCAGCTGCAGCAGTTTTCTCCCGGTCTCTCACAATGTGTACACTCTCCTTTACTCACCATAACACTCACCTCCCAGGCCAGCCAAAATATCTGTGTTCCCTAATTTACAGACAGAACAATCTCAAGGTCTAGCCAGGGCATTAGGCCAAGATGGTGTAGCTTTGTGGCCACTCTGCTCTGGGAAGACAAAATGCTGCTGTGTCACCTAACTGTTTTGTAGTTTTTCAACCAATGGGTCACATGTTTCATATCTTTGGTTGCTACTGAACCACAGAAGGCCGGTCTGTAAACCAGCAACACAGTCGGTCGAACCACTTGCTTGGCTGCTGGTCAGAGCCAGGTGGTTGTGGTGCTTAATTTTCTTTTAGTCTTGCTTTTGTTTTTTAAGCTTCTATTGGACTTATTTCATGGTGAGAACAATGTTCGACTCTCTTAACTTGCTGTATATTTTTGCATACACATTCTCATTGCTCAATAATGCCTGGAAATGCTCAGTGAGGCCTGGACATTGTCATTGGTTCATCTGTTGTAAGCTTCGTTCCATAACTTCAGGTTTTGAAGCACAATGGAAAAAAAAACAAAAAAAACAACTAACAGTCGGTTTGTGACTGCAGACTTTTAACCTGGAGGCTTAAATAAAATGCCACCAGTATTCGGCCTGTCAGAAATATACAGCACTGAAAGCCCCATCCCCAAAGTCCCTGTACCTTTTGGAAACTAGAAACTTAATTTAGACCCTTGTCCCTGCACTGAATTCCTCCAAGGTTCTTAATTCCTCGGGAAAGTTCCTGTGGTTGAAACGCAGCTGTTCACAAAGACTTATCCTTACTATTAGTATGAATAGTCTTTATAATTTTAGCGTGTATCATACCAATGCTCTCTTCTGTTTAAAATTAGAAGTGATCCGGAGCTTAGGGAATGGAAATGAGAGCAAATGCCCTGATGGTCCATCACCCACAGCTCTCTCACAACTGAGGATCATGATTTTCATTGATTTCTGAATCCATGTATACCTGCAAAGCCATGTGAGTGCCCGAGGAAACAAATGAGCACAATAATGTCATGGAAACAGAAAAAGTCTTCTTATATGATATGTCACAAATTACATCCATAATTTGGATTACTTGTAACTTTGTCAGTTGCTGTTGTATTGTAATTATAGTTAATGGGCAGGTAATGATGAAGTAATGATTCAGTAACAACTCAGGACTATGTATCCCATGACTTGAAGAGACACAAAAATGATCAGTAATCATAAGGTAATGAGGTACTACTTAGTAATCTCCTCAGTATTATGTGTCACTTTACTTTAAGGGACACAAAAAGAGCAAGGAATAAAATAACAATGAATTAATGAGGGACTAATGTTGAAGCAATAAATAATTAATGAGTTGTTACTAGTTTGAGCTGTTTACTGTCCAGTTCAATTCAGTTTTTTGTGGCCTTCTGAGCAATAAAAGTTTTGATCCTGTGTAGATTTAAGTATGAAAGAACATCCGAACACTCACACACAAATTATGATTTCTTTTGCATATGTACAACCAGTTATAAAGACAATTTTAACATGAAAACAATTTGGGGCAAGGCTTCAAAAAAATGCAATAAACTTTGAACTGAACACCTGCAGTCAGTATATGTGAGTAGAAAGTTTTACGCACTTTGCCGACATGACCACACTGTTCTAGTCATTAGTTGACAACATCAACGCTTGAACTGACCTTTACCTTGTTGTGACAGGGGCGCAGTATGACTGACAATGTCCCTCAGCATAATTTACCCCCACCCCACATCGCCCTCCATCTCCTCTGTGATGCAGTTGACCCCTTTACAAATCACCCCCAACTTTACACATCTGCTGCCTGTCAGCATCTGCCAGGCGCACTCACCCGTCCCACCCATAATGAAAAACTCTCATTACTCGCCTCCACCCAACAGGTATACAGGCCGTTAGGACAATTACTGGGCAATGCCACTGACCTTGTTGTCAGAGAGAGTCAAACAAACACAGAGGTCTAACTGAAAGGAGGCCTGGCAGCAAAAAGCCGCAGGCTCGCAGTGCAGACAGGAGACTTGGCAAAATGAGGGAAGCTTCATGCCCGTTTAAGAAGATTGTACTGTATTGATCTACAGGCACACTGGCACACATCAATGCCAACTGCCTCTCAGTGCAGGTAGAGCAGGTAGCAGCACAAAAGTAGTGTCACATGTTAGACACAGCATTCAAATGACCAAACTGGAGGTTTTGTGTGTTGTAGCCAATTAACCACAAGTTGAGTATGTATCACTGCTGAAAATTCTCAAAATAATACCA
>JAJHUR010128558.1:10473-40630 GCA_027495735.1 Lutjanus campechanus
ACTAGCAGGGCCCCAGCCCTGTGGAAAACAGGCAGCTGCAGCAGTTTTCTCCCGGTCTCTCACAATGTGTACACTCTCCTTTACTCACCATAACACTCACCTCCCAGGCCAGCCAAAATATCTGTGTTCCCTAATTTACAGACAGAACAATCTCAAGGTCTAGCCAGGGCATTAGGCCAAGATGGTGTAGCTTTGTGGCCACTCTGCTCTGGGAAGACAAAATGCTGCTGTGTCACCTAACTGTTTTGTAGTTTTTCAACCAATGGGTCACATGTTTCATATCTTTGGTTGCTGCTGAACCACAGAAGGCCGGTCTGTAAACCAGCAACACAGTCGGTCGAACCACTTGCTTGGCTGCTGGTCAGAGCCAGGTGGTTGTGGTGCTTAATTTTCTTTTAGTCTTGCTTTTGTTTTTTAAGCTTCTATTGGACTTATTTCATGGTGAGAACAATGTTCGACTCTCTTAACTTGCTGTATATTTTTGCATACACATTCTCATTGCTCAATAATGCCTGGAAATGCTCAGTGAGGCCTGGACATTGTCATTGGTTCATCTGTTGTAAGCTTCATTCCATAACTTCAGGTTTTGAAGCACAATGGAAAAAACAAAAAAACAACAACTAACAGTCGGTTTGTGACTGCAGACTTTTAACCTGGAGGCTTAAATAAAATGCCACCAGTATTCGGCCAATCAGAAATATACACTGAAAGCCCCATCCCTTTTGGAAACTAGAAACTTAATTTAGACCCTTGTCCCTGTGGTTAAAATGCACTGAATTCCTCCAAGGTTCTTAATTCCTCGGGAAAGTTCCTGTGGTTGAAACGCAGCTGTTCACAAAGACTTATCCTTACTATTAGTATGAATAGTCTTTATAATTTTAGCGTGTATCATACCAATGCTCTCTTCTGTTTAAAATTAGAAGTGATCCGGAGCTTAGGGAATGGAAATGAGAGCAAATGCCCTGATGGTCCATCACCCACAGCTCTCTCACAACTGAGGATCATGATTTTCATTGATTTCTGAATCCATGTATACCTGCAAAGCCATGTGAGTGCCTGAGGAAACAAATGAGCACAATAATGTCATGGAAACAGAAAAAGTCTTCTTATATGATATGTCACAAATTACATCCATAATTTGGATTGTCCGTGAATGTTCTCATTCGTCCAGGTCATTGTAAGCCAAAGCAAGATTAAATCGAAAGCAACTGGACTTGTTCAAAAAGCCTTTTCTGAAGACGTCTTGACTAGCTCTGACTAGTCTGACAGGCATGAACTGATGAAGCTTCTTGGATAAGAGGCGAAACGTCTTCAGAAAAGGCTTTTTGAACAAGTCCAGTTGCTTTCGATTTAATCTTGCTTTGGCATAATTTGGATTACTTGTAACTTTGTCAGTTGCTGTTGTATTGTAATTATAGTTAATGGGTAGGTAATGATGAAGTAATGATTCAGTAACAACTCAGGACTATGTATCCCTTGACTTGAAGAGACACAAAAATGTTAAGTAATCATAAGGTAATGAGGTACTACTTAGTAATCTCCTCAATATTATGTGTCACTTTACTTTAAGGGACACAAAAAGAGCAAGGAATAAAATAACAATGAATTAATGAGGGACTAATGTTGAAGCAATTAATAATTAAGGAGTTGTTACTAGTTTGAGCTGTTTACTGTCCAGTTCAATTCAGTTTTTTGTGGCCTTCTGAGCAATAAAAGTTTTGATCCTGTGTAGATTCAAGTATGAAAGAACATCCGAACACTCACATACAAATTATGATTTCTTTTGCACATGTACAACCAGTTATAAGGACAATTTTAACATGAAAACAATTTGGGGCAAGGCTTCAAAAAAATGCAATAAACTTTGAACTGAACACCTGCAGTCAGTATATGTGAGTAGAAAGTTTTACGCACTTTGCCAACATGACCACACTGTTCTAGTCATTAGTTGACAACATCAACGCTTGAACTGACCTTTACCTTGTTGTGACAGGGGCGCAGTATGACTGACAATGTCCCTCAGCATAATTTACCCCCACCCCACATCGCCCTCCATCTCCTCTGTGATGCAGTTGACCCCTTTACAAATCACCCCCAACTTTACACATCTGCTGCCTGTCAGCATCTGCCAGGCGCACTCACCCGTCCCACCCATAATGAAAAACTCTCATTACTCGCCTCCACCCAACAGGTATACAGGCCGTTAGGACAATTACTGGGCAATGCCACTGACCTTGTTGTCAGAGAGAGTCAAACAAACACAGAGGTCTAACTGAAAGGAGGCCTGGCAGCAAAAAGCCGCAGGCTCGCAGTGCAGACAGGAGACTTGGCAAAATGAGGGAAGCTTCATGCCCGTTTAAGAAGATTGTACTGTATTGATCTACAGGCACACTGGCACACATCAATGCCAACTGCCTCTCAGTGCAGGTAGAGCAGGTAGCAGCACAAAAGTAGTGTCACATGTTAGACACAGCATTCAAATGACCAAACTGGAGGTTTTGTGTGTTGTAGCCAATTAACCACAAGTTGAGTATGTATCACTGCTGAAAATTCTCAAAATAATACCACAGGTTGTGAAGTTGATTTCATGTCAGCACATTTCAAAAATCCACTTGAAGAGACTAAAGCTGTGTGATCTGTAGTGCATCAGTTAGCATTCTGTATTTATTTATTTAATGATTATTTGTATCGGGACAAATCTGTAACATAAACCAATGACAACATTTACACCTAGGTACCCTATCGGCCTTGACAATACATAAAACTCACCTAGTGCAAAACACAAAGTCAACAATTGATACACACATTACAAAAACAAAACTTAGAGCTCAAAGAAGAAGATTATTCATAACCACATGACTGATTCCTCTTTTTAAAAAAAACAGTTTCAGTTTGAGCTTGATCCAAGTCAGGATCCAGTTTGAGTTCTGTAGGAATTCCACATGTTGATACCCGAACAGAAAAAGTTGTTTGTCCAAATGAGGATAAGGGAACCTTGCAACTTACTATTCTCGGATTCTTGGATGCTCCATGTGTTACTGAGCCTGAAGTTCTGAGTGGAACCACAAGATCACTGAGCACCTGACAAGCCTGATGTTCTGTGAGGTAAAATATCTGTTTTTGCCAAAAAAGTCTGGTGGCTTTGGAGAGAGTGATATTTGGCTTTGATAACGGTCTTTCCTTTTTAGGTGTGTAAAACAAGTGTTTCTGTTGAGCCTGTCCACAGCAGTACATTCCTTAGCTTCCCACAAAGGTACTTCTGCTACTTCACTTAACTGGGGGCGTGCCAACTGCCATCTACTGTAGGTAATAAACGGACTGTGGATAAGTACGACATACAACCCAACTTAAAATAACCCAAACTATCCCTTTAATGTGCAATGTGAGGTCAAGCAAGTTGCATGTTGATCCTCATACTGAAACAAAAGGAGACAGACTGGAAGGTAGAAACCAAGTCTAGATTGGTACAATTTTGAAAATGGCAAACAGTAACGGAAAGTGTACACTTATGGGCTAAAACATGCGAAACTCAGTGATCTCACTGTTTCTTAGAAACCACAACAACCTCAAAGTTTTGGAATCTGGCACAGAGGATCTAACAGCCTCTCTTAATGGTTCACCAGACACTTGCTGATCTTTTGTTTGAGTCCCACTTTACAGGAGTGTTGGGGAGACAGTGGAGGACTTTAGAGAAAACAATAGACACTACAGTCTGTCAGCTCATAATACTGCTCCTGCCATTAGACAAATTATCTGACGTTTAGCAGACTGGGGGCAGCCTCCCTGTGAAGTGATGACTTTATTGACCCTGAAGGGGGGTCTTGGATGGAAGTGTGTCTCTTTGGCTCCCTGCAGTGTCTGACAGGGAGCACTCCTCCTCTCTGAAGTCTTGCTCGGGCCCTGTACAGACTCTGAGCTACAGCCAGCTGCTGTTCCCGCTCTCTGAAGTCTACCTGAGGGCCTCTTTGTCCTTGGGGCCCATCCCTTTGTCCCGCTGACCCACACAAACAGATGTCCGGCCACTGGGCTCTCTCGTAGGAAGTTGTAAACCTCCAGTGTGCAGCGGGCTCTATTCATATGGAGGGACTACAGTAATGGCCGTGCAAGTGCCATACACATGCAAATGCCGACACGCAGACACCCTGTAGGGGCGGCTTTAACAAATGTTTGACTATGTAACTACTGCAGACCATGCCAGTCCACCAGACTATGACAGGGCAGCAATGAAACCTCCATGCAGCAGAGTAATCACTCAGAACTGTAGAAGTGACACAGGAAATTGTGTAGGGAGGCCTTTAACAGTGTGTAAACATGATCAGATCCCCCATGTCACCAACACCAGACAGAACTACAAACATGCCTTCTGTCTGTCTCATCCACACACAATGTGGACCTCACAGGCTTAGATGGTAAAATATGTTAATGCATAAATGTGTGGCGCAAAATAGAATCTTAAAAGTATAATCAGTGGGATCAGTCTGAGGTGTTTGTAAAACTTTAAACCTTAAACTGCCTTTATTGAAAATGTGGCACAAGTAATGCTATTTATATGAATTAGTAAGAAAAGAAGCCATGCTTTAAACATCATATAAACATTTCTCTTCATTTTGCTGTGCTTGGGACACTTTACCAAGCCAAAACATTGGTCTTTGATGGTTTTTGACTGGTGTCTTTCTGGCACATTTATGAACAGCTCAGACAAATCCAACTGATTCTACCTTTGAAACCACAGCTATATGCAGAAAAAAGTACATTTTTAGTGCCAACTTGAACCAGGGGTATTGCAATATTCTGGTATTGATGTGATAATGTAAAAATGAAATATTGGTATCATGTTCACTCCAAAATAAAAAAAAGACTCTCTCCTCCTCCCTACATTTGTATTTTGAGCGCAAAAATAACATTTTTTTTTTTAACCAAAAAAAGACAAAACACACAACAAACAAAGTTAAAGGTAAATTCGACTGATTTTCTATCATTTTTCTATCTATTCCAAATTTTCTATAGATATTAAGATAATATCTATTATTGTAAATTATTTTGGTCATGATAATTGTGTAGTGAAAATCAGATACTGAGCAGCCATAATCTAGACCTACTCTGATTCTACAAAAATAGAAATGACTAATTTGAAAGAAATTATTGGAGGAGCAGTAACTGAAAATGAAAATGTTTAGGCCATGAGGAGTTAAAGGAAGCTTCAAACGAGCCCTCCTGTGCTGTTGCACTTACTGGTTTGGCCTTCCAGTATCCAAAATGACTGTCTGTAGCCATCAGGTTTTATCTGTATTGGACACCTGCTGAGAATATTGATCCTATGCTGGTTTCACCATTTTAGCCATCACCAGGCATCAAGCTTTAAACAACCCCATGTCACTTTATATTGAATACTAATAGCAAAGACCAGGGAGCCGACTGATTGTGAATATAAATCTATCACCTGAGGTGAGAAAACAATCAGTCGTATTCATTGTATGGCTGCTATTTAAAGAAGCATCTAGAGTAGACATTCATAATGGATCCTTTTAGTCTGAAACACACATCCTTATTTAGTTTTCTCTAATAGGCAAGCAGACGTTCCTGTCATTTGTTATAGATTATTACCATACTGGTGCAAGCAAATGGGCCATAAACAATTATCAAAAAACAACAAACCTTGATAATCTAAGCATTATTTTCTACCATTTAAGTGGACGGAAGTTGTTGTGTGATTTTAGTTGAATTGTTGCTGCCACACTGATGTATTGCTAAACTGATATCATTGGACCGATATTGGCATATATGTTGTCCAATATGCGCCAATATAGAAACTTTTTTTTAAATAACAAAACATAATGCATATTGTTCTTATTTGTTAGCATTATAGGCAGCATTTGATGTTTATTTGACCCTTTCCCTTAATTCAGGTTTAACAAATACATATATTTTGCCTTATTATTTATAATAATTACTAATACTGGTAAATGTATACTCTTTCAGTGCCCCAATATCATTTTGGAAAATAAAGTTTAATGTTGTCTAATTGTTTAATATCCTGCCTCCATTACATATCTTTGTCACAAGAGGGATCAATTTTAGGTATAGATTTTTATCTCTTGTGTTATACCACTATGGGCTGGGAAATTTTTTATGTGTGCAATTACACAAGAAAATGACACTAAACTAAATCTTGAAATCTTGATATCCTGTAGTATAATGCAGTGCAGTGCAAGCTGAAATATACTATACTGGGAATGTTATGATCACTGTTTCTCAAAAATGAAACTAAACAACAAAGACAACAAAGATATACAATTAAGAACAGAAGACACCTGCAATATGAATAAGCAAAACCCCTAAAGCATAGAGGGACTATAAACATTAGTTAACCTTTTGAAGCATTTAAAGTATTAATAAAACACAGTATCTTCATAATACCTGGAAAAAAAAATATCACCATCTGTGTAATCCTGAATACATCAGCACCTAAATATTACTTGGACACCTAGAAGTAGATATCAGGGTGTTTAATTTTGTTTTGTTTTTTCAGTCATTTCACATCTATCTGCTTAATAATTACTGATGCATTCGATATGATATTTATAGTTTATATGTTTTATATTTTAATATTCAGTCTCCTTCCCAGCTCATCAATCGTAATGCCGCAACATTCCCATGAATATTTATCAGTTTATACGCAAAAACCGTTAGAGAAAGTTTATCTGTGACTCAAGGGACACAAACATTCCCCTCCTGACAGTAAAAGAGTCCAATTTGGGGAGACAGGGCGATCTCTGATATGGATCAAGTGCCATCTGTGCCCAATTTACTCTCAGGTCGTGGATTATTGAATTTAATGATATGGGTGATTATCGACGAATGCTTTGAGCCCATTAAGTGGTCGTGTGAAACACTAATAGTGTTTGTGTCACGTGTCTGGGGGGGACAGACGCTTTAAAGAGCGGGCTCCGGTCATCTCATTCACGCTGCCAGACTGACAGACAGAAGCAGAGGAGCGACGTTCACACACATTCCGGAGGATCGTCACCACTGATCCGGTTTGATGAAGCTTAAAGACGTGAAGTATATTAAACTATGAGAAGTTCCTCTCCACACGCGTAATTACGCACGTCAGTCTTTTTTTCCCCCTTTCTGCAAAGGGTTCTCTCTATAAAGGATGCTGGACGCAAAAGACTGTGGAGTGACAATGACGACCAGTCATAAGATTTCCTTTTCTATAATTGACATACTGGATCCGAAGAAATTCAACAGCAAAAGGGTGAACGAACTTTCTATCGCGACGGAGAAGTTTTCTGCACCAAATGCAGAGAGGACAAGTGTGGAGTCGGACAGAGCTGCGGGCGGAGACTTCAGAGTTGAGCGCGCGGAAGCAGGTAAAGAAAACAGACAATTTCACGGCATTATTCAACCCATTTATCACAGTATTACGTATTATACATTTTTAATGCATGTGCCGATTGTTTCAAAACATCCAGCTAAACAGAAAACTATTACAGGGAATTCTGTCAATTTTGAAGTAGTCCCCTATTGACAAAAATAGTTTTTGCCACCGCAATAACCGCAAAACACAATGTCAAACAAAAAATCTTCTCCTGCTTCTTTTAACTTGTTAACGTACGTCTCACTGTAACTTTTCGCGGAGAAATGTACACACAGGTTTGTTTCTTCTGATTACAAGGATAATCCCAACTGTCAGAAATTAAGAATAACTATACAGAAATAGACAGTTTTCTCGCTGACGGCCCAGTGTGCTTATCTAAATGGTAGAGGTATCTGCATTGATTTGAGACTTTTTCATATCAAGTTATAAACGCCTTGAAATAACTTTAATAAATGTGTAATTGCCATATCTAAACATTACAAAATAAAGAAAAAGGATTAAAAGAAATCTTTTCTCTGAACTCTAGCAATAAAAACTTTTTTGCTCCAGACTAAACACCAGCAAGTGAGACGCTATTTTCTATCAGATTTATTGTCATCTCCGTATGACCTTCCCTTAATTTCCAAGGCTGCGTTTCCTTTCAAGGAAGCCACAAAGGCTTGCTCCCAGAGCCCCAGCGTGTGATTGGCACTGGGACAGGCAGGCTAGATAATTGTTTAAATCGTCCCATTGAGGATGCCTGTGCGCGCTTTGATCGATATCCCATTACTGCATCCTGCATATCTCCCTCCAGCACCTTGCAGGTACAAACTTCACACCCCATCCATGTCTGATCCTAAATATCGTTCGATTAAAACTTCCCTTTAAATAGATGACATTTATCGACCCGCCCGCAAATATGAAACTCCATTAGCACGTCATGGCTGAGGTGGCGGAGCTGGATTTAGACGGGATTTCTTTTCCGCAACATGACATTTGAGGCGCTGTGTGCTTTATAAATTATTTAAGGATTAGTGACCAGGTCTCCCCCCTCCTCTGAATCTATGCTGCGTTCCGCTCCAGCGACCTCCGGATCCCAATCAAAACACTTGAGAGATGTCAACTTCAGGCCTTATTCTGTGTTTGGTATTTAAACTGCAGCTCAAACAGGACAAAAAGGAACATCTTTACACAGTGAAGAAGAATCTCTGAGGCAGGTGTGGTGTGCCCTCAGCTTTGAGATTTGACACATGGCTTGTGTCTTGTCAGGAGCTGTCCTTTCAGCACCATGCATGGACAATTTAGCCCATTTATCAAGCGTTTAGGCTTTTTGGCCTATTATTCACAACACAGGCACATCAAAAGGTCAAATCAAAGATCTGGCTCTTCACTTTAATCTTGTAAATCACCTTGAAAATGCAGTCAACTAATCAGTTACATTTTCAAGAACCACTGGGGAAGCCAAGCCTTCATGTCCAATATTGTTGTCATCTGGATGGGGGGTGATAGGGTCTACACATTCATCCTTAAAGAAACCATTCAACCCCAAATCTAAAATACATATTTTCCCTCATACTGGTTGTTATTCACACATCTGTGTTGTTTTGGGTCTTAGTTGCTGAAATTTGGAGATCTTGGGCTTTGGGGAAACACTGATCAGCATGTTTCTCCATTTTCTGACATTTTATAGACTAAACAACTAATCAGTTAACTGGGAAAGTAATAAATAGTTTAATTGATAATGAAAATAATAGTTAGATGCAGTCTTAGTGGCCTTAGAGATGTTTACCTTCTCTCTAATAAAATGGAACTAGAAATCTAAGACTAAAACTATAACTAAAATCAACATTGCTTTCCAAAAATCATGACCCGGTTAATCAAGATAATCCACAGACATTGTGAGCAGTTTCATCTATTCTTTCTATGGTTTAAAGCAGTGGTTTCAAACTGGGGTTAAAGCAGGTTGTAGGGGATCCCCAGTAGATGGAGAAATAGAATATCTAGAATTTTTTTAAATTAATTTTTTGGAAGTTGGAACAAAGGAATCTATAGGGTTGGCCATTTTGAATGCAATTTATACTGATCCTAGTTTGATCATTGATTTTGAATATGAAAATTTTATTACCTTCAAACCTTAAAATAAAAAATATAAAGAGATAATTACTTAAGTTTATTATCCACTCAAACTGGCCTGTGGCCTAATGTGTATCTTTTGTGGGGGTCCTTGACATGAAAAGGTTTGAGAAGACCTGGAACTGGAATGAAGAAAACAGTCCCTACATTGTTCATTTTGCTACATCGGGACATGGTTTTTGGAAAGAGACACTGTTTTTGAGTCTTTCTCCTTTTTTGTAACTTCAGGCATCACAAGCTGAGTCATTTAGTTCCATTATATTCAAAAGAAGACAGACATCTCAAGAGCCAATATTGTTAAAACTTGGCAACTCACAGTAAAATAAACTAGTGTAAATGGATAAATGGCACCATAGGTAAGAGGAAACATATGTATTTTTGATTTTGGGGTGAACTGTCCCTTGCATTGATAAGTGCTTGAACAGTTCTTACTAGAAAATGAAATATTAATCTTAGCACCTTATGTTAGATGGTAAATTTACTGCAGAGTTTTGCATGATGTGAATTAACTCCTTTGTTTTATTTACAGGGGAACAGACAGGAGAGGATGAATGCTCTGCAGCCTCCAGGCATCATGCAGTAGATGCTGACCCCTCTCTGCCCTCCCCACCAGTTGAAACAGAGCCCTGTCTCACCGGGGAGCAGGACGATGGAGAGTCAGTGGTCACACTGCAGGAGCCCTCACCACACAAGAGGCGGCGCCCTGACCAGGCCTGCGCCAAACCTCGGCGAGCCAGAACAGCGTTCACATATGAGCAACTGGTGGCTCTGGAGAACAAGTTCCGCACGACCCGTTACCTGTCCGTGTGTGAGAGACTAAACCTGGCCCTGTCACTGAGTCTGACCGAGACCCAGGTGAAAATCTGGTTCCAGAACAGGAGGACCAAGTGGAAAAAGCAGAACCCTGGGGCGGACAGCACCTTGCAGCCCGGCTCCAACTCACTGGTCAACGTCAGTCCAAACCCGTCCACATGTGGGTCGAGTCCCGCCAGTTTCCACCAAACTTTCCCCACCTTCAGCTCTGGGAATGTGATCTTCCACACAGCCGGTGGTGTTCCGCTTGCATCCACTGGAGGGCTCCTGCACCCCTTCATGCCCAGTGGTTTCGTCCAGCCAGCTTATTTTAACCCACATCTATGAAGGAAGCCAAGACTGACATGTTGCAGCTGGTGATTCCTTTGGGCAAATAAAAAAAAAAACTACCAAAACTGAACTTTTACTGCCCAGAATCATGTAACTGTTGCATTAATGCCATATCATGTTCTGCAAACTGAGGAGAAAATCACATCTTCTGTCATAACTTATCTTATAAAACTGCAACAAGGCTGTTGACTGTCTTTAATCTTTTGTCATGGACCTTTTCCAAAACATGAAAATCAAAACAAAAGGCCAAATAAGTGATCTGTGACCGAGCCCGTCAATTATTTAAACATTAGTGCTCCTTTATAGCTCTGTCAAAAGACTGCACCACTATGCACTGATTGTCTGTCCTTGTGTTCGTTGAAACACCTGTTCTCACTGTGTATCTGACAGCTCATACAGTATAATTTCCTGCATCTATGTATTGTCTTACATCTCAGACTGTGGCATATTGCAACCATCCAGTACCCAGCTGTGTTTCTACCTCTCACAGGCTTGCACAGCTCACGTCTGTTGCCATTTATACAACATTATCAGTGTAACTTAATTAAAAAAACATAAAACATCTGTGTGTGGCTCATGTATTACAAAGTAAAAACATTTCAAATGAGAATGAATTGCAGGGCGTTTTGCCTCCCTCTTAATGTTAATTTGGAGAAACGCTGCTACAGTAATAGGTTTGTAATCGTGGTAGATCATGTCCTTGTTAAAGGGCCCAGTAGAAATTACTCATATGCTGCCATCTCCTGGGCAACAAGGCTGAGTTCCGACCAAAAATCAGTATGTCTGACCTGAGACTGAGGCATCTATGAATATTTATGTCTTAACAGAGAGAAAAGACATTAAAGCACCCATTAATTAATTTTAAAACAGCATCATTATCCATCATCCATTAACCTACCCAACAGTATGTAAATCATAAATCATATGGTGTATACAATACATACAATCCTACAATATATGGGTACCACATTCTAATAGGCAAAAAACACTCACCTGCAGCAACTAATAACTTTACAAATGGATAACAAATAATTTACTAATCCTTATAGATCAGTTATAAGCCATTAATAAGAACAGCTTTTGGTTGCCAGGTTGTGGAAATCCTCCTGTGGAAGGGCAATTGCTTTGGCTTTTAACTAGCTCTTTAAACCTACAGTATTTTTTTTTTTATGGCCACTTAAGGGACAGTGGAAATGAACTGTGAACACAACACTGACATATCATCACCTTTAAAGGTGAGGTAAGTGATTCGGGGGAGAGAGTTGAGAGAGCTGAGTCTCATTTCCATGTTGTCAAACACCAACCTGCTTTGGTAGTGGCTTGGACTGTGCCAACAAAAAAATGAGACTCAAGAATCAATCCAACCCAAAACATTAGTATCTAACAACCTGGGAATGAGGCTGAACAATCAAATGTCTTTCTGCAGAATGTCTTACTCCACCTTTAAGTTGATATGGCAAACTTATTAACAAACACTTACTTATTTACACATCCAACAATCAATCAGTCATATTTCTGGCCACCTGATGAATGTAAGTCAAATGTTCACTCTCTTTACACTCTGTTTTTGGTCATCACCATCTCCTGAGGGAAATATCTGGCCCTTTAACAGTTAAATGATTTACTATGTTCACCACCTGGTTGCTAACTGTGTCTGTCTGCTGTTTGGTCCTGAGGCAAACAGTGTACAGAGGATTTCTAGAGCTTTTTCTCTGAATGCAGCTGCCAGCTGTTTCCAAAACCGGCTTTGTGAGAGTGGTGAGAGGGAACCATAACAGTAGAGGATGCAAACAGTATATTTATGGACTGGAGAGCTAAACAATGAGCTGAAATTCACTATAAAGCTCTGTAAGTCTGTGCAGACCTGCAAAGTCTGGTGATAATTCGCTGTAGGTTTATCACTACATCATTTACATTGTTATTGTAAATTATTGGTTATGGCTGCTTTACAGGTCCAGCGTGTAAGGTTTACAGGGATTTATTAGCAGGTTTATCTGGCATAAATGGAATATAATATTCATAATTATGTTTTAATTCGGCCTGGTGTTTAATCCCCTAAAAATAAGAATTGTTGGGATTTTGTTACCTTACAATGAACCCTATCACCATGTTACACTGCCATAGCAGAATGTACAGAGCAAACTGCCTCTTGGGCCTTTTACATTTTTCATGAGTTTCATGGTTTAACTGTAGGCTCTCCTACACATTTGGATGGGGAGGGTGAGGCGAGGTGTTTGCCATCTGCAGCTCATCACCAGATGATACTAAATTCTACAGATTGGTCCTTTAGCTGAATCAAGAAGACCTATACAATCAACCATTTACCTTTTGGAAAAGGCCCAAAAGAGCCCTTAATCAATGATTTAATAACATTTAGTTGGCATTTAGGTTAGGCCAGGTGACTGACCAACTTTCACTGATGGGTTACAAGAAATTGAGGAACCCATGACCCTTTTTTTAATGACTATGCATGGATGGATGATTATTAATCGTTAATAAAAAACATTACTGACGATTTACAAACCATTTATCAAAAGTTCCTCATTAGAAAGTTGTGCCGATATATATACATAAAGGTGCTGTTATGAGCTGCTACATTTATCTGCTAATAGGCCTACTTTTACTGAAGCTGACTTTTGAATGCAGGACTTTTACTTGAAGGCTTTAAACTTTATCTTGCACCGCTGGTTATACTGAGTCTATAACCTTCACTTACATAATACAACCACACAGTGTCACCATTTCCTCTCTTTCAGTTTACATCATGTCAGTTTATAAACAGACACTAGTGGAAGAAAATATAATAAAGATAATTACGCACTAACAGGCTCTATTTGTTGGAATTTAGGGTTTATTTATATATTTATGCATATCCATTTTATTTATTTATTTATTTATTAAAGAATTTGAATCTATTGCATTGCATCATATTACTTTAAATGATGTTGGTTTTACTTTATCATATTGATTTAATGTTTTGATAATTCTCTTCAGATTCTACTTGAATGTAAGCCCTTTCATTGTGAAGTAAAGTAATATATGAGGCAGTCACTCATTCCTGCTCTGATAGCAGCATGGGAATGAAACACAGTGTGTGAAGGAGAAGTTGCATAGGTAGAGAAGCATTTTCAGGAGGGCATGTATGAACATGTATTATTTACAGAGAGAAAAATTAGAAAAACAGAGCTATGCAGCCAGAAGCGACTGCAGACCTCCTGCTAATTCACTGGTGTCTGATTCTTGGGAATACACTGCTTAATTTACATTAATTTCTGCCTGCATTTGTAGCATATGTGCATGACTGATGTTAACCTAACGCTCACCGAGCTAAGAAAAGCCAACCAGCAGAAGAGCAGGACAGACAACAGAAAGAAAGATGTGGTACAACAGCTATAGGTAGCCGGGATGATCAGTGCAGTCCCCCAGCAGAGCACTGGAATAGCAGAGCTTCAAACTCACTGTCAAGCCAGTGTCATTAGTTGACATCTTTCAAGAGTGTGTTGTGCTTTCACTACTTTGATCTACAATACACTGGTTGAATAAGCTGCTTCTGTCTATATCTGCAGACAGTGAGCGTGCTGCTGGGGGAAGAGACAGGAAGGAGAGCTGACTGGGAATGGCTGGTAGGCAATTTTCTCCTGACATCAGTTTGACGGTTAGAGGGCTGACAAGCATCCTTCAATTAGATGGGATTTTCTCACTGCTGTCAAAACCTGGCCAATGTCAACCTGTCGCTGAGGTGCTGGTGTTACTGTAGCTGCAAATAAGTCCCTTTTATCCCTCTTTCTTTCACATATGCATGCATTTGCACATACTTACAAACATGTACAACACACATTAATAAATATTTGTCATCCTTCCATTTATATTTGTTTGTTCTGACTGCTGCATATGAATCTCATCCCCCCTTCGGTCCTGTGATACTTTTCATTCCAACAAGGCCTGGCATGCAGCCGAAGAATTTGACAGGTTTGATCAATACTCTGGAAAATCCGACATAAGGAACCCATTCCGTATTTTGGCTTTAGGCATCTGTTGTATGACAATGTGATGAATAATTTTGCGAAGGTATCTGAGGGGGGTCATTTAAGTCTGGGCGAGGACCACACTTGTTTAAAATTCATGTTGGAGAATGCTCTGGGACAAGGTCAGATGTTAATAGTAACAGTGCTTTCATGTCTGCGTGTGTGTGTGTGTGTGTGTGTGTGTGTGTGTGTGTGTGTTCACAGTGGTATGGGGAGAAAATTCCATCTACAGCCCCTGTTGGCTGTACTTATCTTGTGCAGAGAAACGAGTGGGAGGCTTGAATAAATAAAATGGAGCTGAGGATTTCCTGGTATGTGTGTGTGTGTGTGTGTGTGTGTGTGTGTGTGTGTGCGCTATCTTCAGCCGAGGTGGTCCACAGGGACCGGCATCGTTTCCACTGAGGTTCACAGGTCAGATGGGAAGAGCGGATGGAGTGGTGGGAGGTGAAAAGAGATACAGGAGGAGATGTTTCCAGGTAGAACATTGTTGTGTTTTATAAGGATAAAACCATGTGTACATGCTGAAAACAGCCACTCTCTGATTCTCTCTAATAATTTATGAAACATTTTTATCTATCTTGATCTTTCATTTATGATTACTCGCTCCTATTAGAGATTAATTAGCACTCAGTCCTTGATGCAGATGAATGAAAATAAGCTTTCATGCTGATTTAATCTCAGAAAGGTCAAGTGCCTGATTGCTTATTTGAATTTTATAACTACAACATCTTAAACCTGCATTAACATTGACACATTATCACCTTATAAAGCTGATATGTTTGAACTTGTGAGTAAACAGTTGCCTGTTTTAACATGGAGCAGATACACAGTGTGAAGGACGAGGGTGTAGGTGTAAAAATAATTTTCTTTTCAAGATAACTAATTACAAAATGAAGACGAAGCAAAACTGGCAAGAAAAGCAACAGGATAACTGAAAAGATCAGTGTGTAGGATTTAGTGGCATCTAGCAGTGAGCTTGTAGACTGCAAACACTCACCCTTTCCAAGTGTGAAGAAGAACCTACGGTTACTGTGACAACACAGTATCTAGAGCCAGTGTTCTGTTTGTTTGTTTGGGGAAACAAACAACAACATGACAGCCCCCATGGAAGAGGGCCTTCGCCCTGCTAACTGCGGGATTATGTTTTCTGTGGTGGCCAGTCCATGGTAAATTGCGGGGGAGAGAAGACATTCCTCTTCTTAAAAAAGGGTCTTGCATAGATTAAATGGCTCCAGAGAACACCCCCTGGCTATAGCAGAATGGCACAGTCCAATCATCCAGCCCCATCTACTTTGGCTTGTGTGATGCAGCAGCTCAGTCTTTTGCCAGGTTGCCAGAAGGATGGTCGGCTATAGGACACTGATGGAGAAAATGCTTGCACTTTACATTAACCCCTAATGGAATTTAACTTGATTGCTTACACTTCAAAGAACTGTAAAATATCACCTTTAATATGCCGGGTCGGTGGTTTGGCTGGTCAGTCAGCACACAGAGCAACACTGATGTTTATTTTGAATCAGAATCACTTGATGAACAGCAGTCCAATATTCCCTCACCTTTTAGCTCCATTTTTGGTCTCCACCAACCTCGGGGGGCTGAAAAAAGCCAATGCAGAAGTGCCAAAAACTGTAGGTCCTCAAATACCACTTAGGATGTCTCACAGAGTGATTCAGTTCCCACAGACCCCCATAATAAAATGCCCAACATAACAGGAGAAATAAACATGGTTAAAGCCTGGTACAAAAACTCTTTTCGTCTCTAAAGCTAATTTTCCCGCTCATGACAACTTTATGGGGATGAATTCTTACATAACTCACATATTGGAATTATATTAAGGCTTAAAACATTCTGCTACCTCGGCCCCACATACACGCCACCTCTCTGCCCATTTTTTTGGATCAGCCAGGAATTAGTCAGGTGCGGCCAAGAGCCACCACACTGTGAACATGAAAATGGCTCTTCGGAAGCCTATAGGTTTCTATAGGCTTCATCCAATATTTTTATACAGTCTTTGATCACCACTAACTCCTGTCAGCAGTTTCACTGAAAACACTGTGTTACGCTGAAAACCACTGCTTGCTGGAAATGACGCTGATGATGAGAGCGGTGAGACTGAACCAAAATATCAAGTTGAAGGCTGTAGAACCAGAACACTGAGCTTAAAATTGTTAAATCCATAGAGCTGAGGGAACAATGTGTGAAAATTCATTCGTGACCCAAAATTTGGCCCCCCCAAAACCCCTCCTTGTCCACTTACTAGCTTTTTCTGGGTTTTTTAAAAGCAAATCACTCTCTTCCTCAACAGATGGATTTGGACCGGTTGTCATGGAAACAGCTCATTTGTCATCACGACCTTGACAATGACAAGTGAGCAAACTCCATCCACTGAGGAAGACTTTGAGATGGAATAGGTGGACCTTGAGTGATGATTTTTTATTTTTTTTTGTCAAATGCATTCATATCCATCTCACATAATTTTTTTACATTTGAAGTCGGGTTTCTGTTGTCCAAGCAAAGCAAATCAAATCATAAAAAAATATAAAAACTTGAAAAGGTTGCATACTACAAGTGCAATTGCCCTGAATTAATGAAGCAACACAATATTTTAACAATGTCTCTGTCTATATCCAGAGCAGCTTTTAAAACAGTCGTGAGGATCCACCAACTTGGTGTATTTATAAGCCACGATGGCAACAGTTCAGATATCTGCACCTACACACACCATGCTGCTGCCCACTGTTAGAAACTCTGCTTTTTTCTCTGAATGTCCTACATTTTCCTTACAATGTGGTGTTCTGAGTAAAGCATGTGGGCTGTTTGGTCTGGTTTTGTGAACTTTAACTTTTAGAAATCACTGATTTCTTTCCTCTACATGCTGCAGAATACAGAGTCAACTCAACAGACACAAGATCTGGAGTAGTTTAAAGATTATGATTAAAAATTAAAATTTCACTCTGAGATCATGAGCGGTAATATCTGACCATATCTGAATAGCATGTTTGATTGGAGAATAAACTTCTCCAAATCACTGTGAAAGTGCTCTCCTAAAGAAAGCCCCAGGTTTTTATTATTAATGATTAACTGCAGCCTATTCTCTATGTGCTCTGGCTCATGGACATTTTATTCTATCATACAAACTTTATGAATCAAGAGCTGTAATACAGCAGTAGTCCTTTTTGAAGCACATATTGTATGTATATCTGTTAATCTGCTGGGAACATTACTGCCTTGCCGTGAGCATATGCAGACCATGAAAAAGAGTGACAAAAGCCAGTCCTGGTTCAGTTTGCAGACATCCTGCTTTTGCTTGAGTTGTCAGACTTCTGCTCAACATGTCTTGTAGGTGCTTTGTATTTCAACTGCATCCTCAAGCGCAGCAGGGACCCCGGCCAAAGCAGGAGGAGATAAAAACTGATTTCTTCAGTACCAAGCGGCAGTCAGCCGGCAGAAGGAGCCAACTTGTAATGGTCTTTTAATCAGCTGGAGAAAGTGAAAGTCAGGTTGAGGTTTAAAGAGGGGGGTGAGTCCTCTGAGGTTTGGGGCTCGCCTGTTTGGGAGTTCAGACGTGAGCTATAATGTACCACCTCCTCTGTGGGTCAGTTCAATGACAAAGCTCGGAAGTCATAAAAACCTAAACAGCACTATTAGCTACCATTGCAAGACTTGTTGAACATCTTTGCATAATTGCTTTATACTGCATGCAGAATATTTACATTATGATTGTAACACCAGCTGTTTCCTTCAGTTAAATTCTGTTTAAATCCTCGCAGCTAAAACACAAATTACCCAGACGTCAGACAGCTACTGTGCTTGAAAAGGAAGAAAATGCCAAATGCTCGACAATCCAATCGCTGCCTTCTGTTTGCCTGCAGTCTGTCATCATTTTAGCTGTCTTCTCCAGCTGTTACCCACCATTAGGAAATATGTAATGAAATGAGATCTCCAAATGTTGAAAGTAAGTAAATATCGTCTTTTCCATATTCATAATTAAATCAGTTTGATAATTAAAGGCTCAGCGTGTAGGATTTATGCAGGTTTATTGGCAGAAATGAAACATTATATACCATATGTTTTCATTTGTGTTTAATAACCTGAAAATAAGAACTGTTTGTTTTTGTTACCTTAGAATGAGCCATTTATATCTACAGAGGACGCAGGTCGTCTTCCATGGATGAACCAAACACTGCCTCTAGATACGGTCTTTCACATCTCACGTTTTCATGGCCACTGGAAGTACAGAGTGACAAGAGATGTTCGCGATAAGGAAAGAGAACCACAGAGCATTCTTGGACAGCACTGCCATTTTTGGAGGAAAGCCTTCATAGATGTCATTATCTGTCATTGTCACTGGTGATTTGTCATCTGTCAGCTGTTCATCATTAAAAAAACACACGTGTGTGTGTGCCTAGCTTGCAAATGCCCATAAAAAGAGGAGCTTTTGACAGAGGCAAAACATACAAAATTGACAGTGCTGTGTCAGTGCTGGGAAGTCATGGTCAAAAGATTAACTTTGTTTTTTATGTTCATTTTATTGTCTTTTTTATGTGAAGCACTTGGTGCATATAATTTATTTGTTGTAGAGGCCTTTGGCCCTTTGTGTAACATCTGAGCTTGGTTAGAGCCCACCCTGAAGAGACAAGGGTTGTTCAGACTGGGAATCAAACTGGGCATCTCTCGTAGCACAGGCAGCCACGGTGTGGGCCAGGGCCAGTTATGAGCGGACATAGAGCTGCATTTATGTGTTACAAATCTACAAGCCACTTGCATATTTATTTACCAACATTTGCCTGGTGACTGGTGCTAATTTTGTAGCCTGATTGTCTGTAAGGATGTTCAGCACAATAACATGGGATGTGACAACTAGCTAATGTACATGCACAGACAGGACAGAGAGCATGCAGAGAAGCGTTAAATAGAAACGTAAAGTTGTACAATACACCATAAAGTTGTGTAAAGTAACTTGAGCAGTGATTAATGCTTAGAAATGCAAACAATATCCCCTTCTTACAGCTGCCACCCAAGCCATTCAGTGTTGGCCTTGTTGGTTTCCATGTTGGGAAAGAATGAAAAAGTACTCCCATTATCCTTTATATATATATGCAGTATAAACATTTACCATCCATGTTGATATTTAGTTACACTAAGTTGGTAACTCAGTGGGTGGTGATAAGGTACAGGACACAGTTGTTTTCCTTCATCCCAAAAATGGCATCACGCTTCTATTTCCTATTCTTCATGTGCAAGCTCAAGATCCCTCACACTGGTCCTTTAAATGAGTTTTTCATAAAGTTTCTTTGGTGTAACTGATTCTATTTTGGGTTTTGTCTTTGGATTTGCCCGAGAGATTTTCAGTGAGAGTCAATATTTTGTCTCATTCAGTCTGGTTTTGCCCTTCCTCATTGATTCGTTCCTTCTATGATGAACAATGTGGTTTTGATGAAGCAATTTCAATAGAATTGCCCTGCAAGAATGAAAAAGTTGCCTGTGAGAGGCATAAAAGTAGCAGAACAATTAAAGCAACCCCATTGAGCTACAGCAAGAGCAATTATCATTTAGAGTGAGACTTCAAGCCTAATCTGACTTCAGGGGAAATATTTGGATAACTTCCCAGTTAGTGTTCTGCTCTAGAAAGTCCGGAAATGGCATGCCAGTGTATGAGCGATGTCTTGGATAAATCTTTGGCAGGCAGTGCTGCTTAAGCTTGTCTGGTCCATCCTTTCCCTTCCTTCACAAATCTTTTGACAACGTGTTCTAATTTTTGCACACGGGCCAACATGGACACACTGATGTGATTACAAGACCACTGACACAGGAGTCAAGCTCTGGATGAAAACAGATTTTCCAAGGAAAAGGCTTTATGGCTTTGGAAATAAGTGTAATATGATTTAATCTTGAGTAAAATGAGGGGGGATTCCATATCCTTGAATCAACTTTAACTGTGGGCTGAACTCAAGCAGCACTGACAGGAGTGTGTTCCTGGCTGTTCTATTAAAGGCCTGTTTAGTATAAAATCATTCTAACATCTGACCAGCTTGGGCCAGTGACAGAGACATCATTAATCCTCTGGTGGCTCCACTGTAAAAAAAAACAAGTTCCATCAAGGTCAAGTGCTTCTGTGATAAACAGTCTTATGTAATAGTTTTCAGTGAGAAGACATATTTGGCTGTACTTTATTTATAGTTCACTAATAAGACATGACAAGCCAAATTAAACAAAAACTAGATGTTCGCTATGTTCATTATTAGTCAGTAAACACACACACCTATAACCTAAGTAGAAACCATACACCTAACGATACAGTAATAAGACGTAATAACAAGCTGTACTTTATATGAAATTAACAAAAACTATAAATAATATGTGCTTTATTGGACAATATTAACCCTTCACAAAACTTTATTAGAGGGTAATACAGACACATTACAACAGAATTGTATACTAAAGTGAAATCACATATCTGCTACTTGCTTATTCCAAAACAACGTGTAAACCAGATCTCCCAAGTAAAGTAAAAGTAAATCATAGCAGGGGCGTTTCTAGGGTGGGACCTGACGCGGCACTGGACACACCTAACATCTGTCCAGTGAGAGACAGAATCTTAGTTTGAGCCAACTGTATTTATAAATGTTCTTTTGTATGTTTTTAATTTAACTTCATGGATCATTTTACAACACAGAGTTGTGTAATGAAATGTAAATTGCAGTTTTCTTTATGCACAAAGACCAGAGTCACACACAGAAAATACTATTTTACATCAAATGGATGAATAAATAATAAATCATTAAAATAAAACTATTTCATTTGTGTGGTGTCACTGTGATGTGTTTTGATTGGTATGACTATTTATCTTTAATATAAAATGCTAAAATGTTAACCTATACACTACTTTAATGTTAGTAATTATGGTAGATAAGAGAAATATAAATTAATGCTAATCTGATGTGTGTGTGGTGGTGCGTGTGTATATGCATGTGTGCATGCACGCACACATACTTCATGCCAATATTTTGTTTGAGGGTGACTGCACAGACTAATTGTAATACTAAAGTAAGATAATGTGATTTGATCAAAGATGGAGGCATCAGTCTTGTATGGGACCAGCCAAAGAAAGTGTGTATCAAGTAGCAGATATGTGATTTCACTTTGTTGCAGAATTGGATGCATGAAAGAATTTTCCAGGCGTGCATGGTTTTAAGAACTTTTTTTTTCCCTTCACAGAACCAGATCAGCCAGATATGTGATTTCACTTTAGTTTAGTACAGTTCTGTTGTAATGTGTCTCAAATTATCTCCTAAGAAAGTCTTCTGTTGGTTTAATACTGTCTAATAAAGAACATACTATTTCCAGTTTTCTAATTTAATACAAAGGATGGCTTGTTACATCTTAGTGTACTGTAAAATAAAATATGACTGAAAATCCTAAAAAAAAAAGGCTGCTCAAGCACTTAAAGTGATACTCCACTTTACATGATAACCCACTCAGTATGTACTCACCACTATGCCGATGTGATGATGGGTGAAGGTCTTCAGTTCACAAAACAATCCTGGAGTTTTAGGAGAAACAGGGTAGCAGCCTCATCCAGTACAATGGCAGTGAACGGTGACCACGGATAAAACGTTAAAAATAGCACACAAAACAAACACAAAATGTCTCCATCCTGCTCGTGTGGTGTAATCCAAGTGTTGGCAACATGGCGTTGATCTCGCGAGACTTCGTATATATCTTAATGGACGCACATTCGGAGATCGATGCCATGTTTACATCCTACCGGCTACATGCTACAGTTGACATTTTGGCTAAAAACATGGCGTAAATGGTGTCTTTTGCGGTTAATTTTTAATGTCGCGGCTCGCAGACACTTGGATTACACCACACAAGCAGGATGGAGACATTTTGTGTTTGTTTTGTGTGCTTTTTTTTAGCGTTTTGTCCGTGGTCACCGTTCACTGCCATTGTACTGGATGAGGCTGCTACCCTGTTTCTCCTAAAACTCCAGGATTGCTTGGTGAACTGAAGACCTTCACCCATCATCACATCAGCATAGTGGTGAGTACATACTGAGTGGGTTATCATGTAAAGTGGAGTATCACTTTAAAGTAAATAAGTGAAATGAATTAGCCATAAAGTTCCTCACATAGCAATGATAATATAGAACAAAAGCATAAATTGTGCTACAAATGCATTTTTATTAAAGTTTAAAACTACAATATTAACACAATTATTATTAATCATATATGTGATTTCACTTTAGTTTACAGTACAGTTCTGTTGTAATGTGTGCCTAGTTACCCTCTAATAAAGCCTAATGAGGGTCTAATGACATTAACATAACATTATTTCTAGTTTTGTCAAATTTGATACAAAGTACATCTTGCTACGTCTTAATAGTGTGCTATAAAATAGTTAAGTGCAAAAGAAAATTCTAAAAAAAAAAAATTGCTACTCAAGTAGATCTGGATATTGACTCTGATCACAACAGTCCAACAACAGTTAATCAAGTCAAGCAATAATTTGTGAAACTTCCTCTCATTGATGATCTCTGTTTAATATTCTCTTCACTTCTCCTCTCCCCAAACACTGCAGCTTTACCAGATGTGTTGTTTCACTGATCTGATGCACTCAAAGGTCAGCTGTGCTAATAACACAGAGGAGGGCAGAGCGCTGTTAATTACAGCCTGTCTCAAAGTCAAAGACCGCAGTGTTGCAAGAGAGCTCATCCTCCCTCGCACACACACTTACACATGCACACACACACACGGCTCCAACATGCTCATTAGAGGACATTATCTCGCAGTGGCTGCTGTGTGAACTAATGGCAGTCTAATGAACTCTGTTGCTGCAGTTAGATTTTGAGATGCAACAGTTTGTCTGCCTTTCACCTCTCATGCACTGATTCCATGAAGCACAGTTTCTCAATCAGATGTTAGGAGACCTAAGCCTCTATTTACTGTCTAAATCATGACGTCTCTGTGCTGGATAGAAAACCCTCCAAGGTGAACTGACATCCATATATTTGACTCAGAACGGTGGAGGTGGAGGCAGTGTGCAGTGAGGAAAATTTCAGATTTTTTTTAATGAGCCTTGCTTTCCTTCAAGCATCTCCAATAACAGTATAAAAAACACTTTTTTACCTCGTGGAATACTTCTGCAGGCCTTTGAAGAAAGTGTCAACTTTTTCCCAGAGATGATAGGGGAAGATTGCACGCCTGTGTTGTATGTTTGTGGAGTAATTAGGTAGATTCTACACTGTATGAGAATTATATCTTAAATGGACTTCAAAAAGTGAGTATTTTTCTAGATTGGCACAGGAGAGGAGAATGACTAAAAGTAAATATCTGGAATTGCTTATATAGCTTTTGTAAAAAAGGACTCACAAAGTTCCTCAAAAAACAAAAACAAATCAGCTTCAAATTGCTCCACAAATGCATTCTTATTTAAGTTTAAAACTGCAGTATTGAACCAGTTATTACCCATTAGGAATAAAAAACATAAAAAAAACTCACTTAAACAGTTTAAACAGCCAAAGATAAAACACTGAAAGCAAAACAGGACAATGTCCTATTTTAAAGGGCGTCTATAGGAACCTGCAATAACTAATGTTTTTGGCAACTTAGATGAAAGAGGAAACTGTCACGGTTAGTTCAGAGGAGAACCCATAAACGCAACGAGGACACAACTGGTAAAAAAAACAAAAGAAAATTTAGTTAACTTACAGGCACAGAACAAAAAAGTAACAAAGGGAGGGTGGAAGTCCAGGTAAAATCAAGTTCAACAAAGAAAATCCACATGACAGAGTGTCCACGAAACAAAGAAATAATCCAAAAGAAAACCAGGAACAGACAAAGCACAAGGAATTTATGTAGATGACCTGACAACTGAAAGAGGGAACACAAACTGACTGTATAAAGGACTAAACAAGGGGCAGGTGCAACTAATTAGTGACAGGTGAAAACAATCAGACACCAAAAGGGCAGGAAAAACGAAGACGAAGACAGGAAAAGAAACCAGAGGCAAGAGGGAAGGCATGAATTTCAAAATAGAACAGGGAATTCTGAACAAAAAACCCTAAACCATGACAGAAACAAGTATAGTGAGTACAACACTGACATACGCTGCCTTCATATGGACTTTAAACTGTTGACAAAAAGAGTCAATATGAACGTTGCCCTCCTGTAGTATTCATGACCTCAGAAGTGGAAGTCTTCTGAAAACTCAGAGTTCACGAGTGTGTGCTAATGTTTTTAGAAATGTTAGTTCATTTTTCAGTGGATGATGAGTTAATATATTGTAATTTTACACATATTAAGTTTTTCTTCATAATTTTGTAGTATGTCTGAGGAAAATGTTGATATTCCCAATGGCCTCACCTTTTCATTATGCCTTTGCATTTTTGGCATTATGTTTATAACTTGCTAAATTGTTGGTGACTTGGTGTCTGTGAGATACTAGTTTTGACTTCCATGTTGATGTTCTCATGACTTGCCTACTTGAATGCCAAGCATATTGTGTACAACTGCCATGTCATTACCACATCCAGCAGTTATGATGCAGCCTCATTCATTTTGAATGATGGCAATGACAATGCTAATAAACTCATGTGTAGCAGGTAGGCTATATATATGTGTATATAAATATATATATGTATATACATATATATGTATGTAAAATAAACGTTTTATATCATTTTCAAAAATTTAAATATCTGTGAAAATACACATTAACATGAATCCAACATAAAAATTTGTTATAAATTTGTAAGGAAAACCAAAAACATTTAATTGACACAACACTGACAAAAGCTAGCTAACCCGACTTAATCACTGTGCGGTACCTATCAATAAAGGCAAGTTAGCTACGTATTACTGAAACATATCAGACACTTAACTGTATTATTCTCCAAACTGTAGCCAACAGAATGAGCCACAAGAATAGTTTCATAACTTCTCGAGCAGAGATTCTGACAGTTGTTTCACCTAAAAAACCAACACTAAAAGTACAGAGTGAGGCTAAGGCAGCTAACATTAACTATGCAATAACTGCTGCCGACTTAGCAGCTACAGGTAGGAGCAAACAAGGGAAGACCTGAAAATATTGAATGCAGTGTTTGTAGACAGTCCCTGCTCTGTCTCTTTATCAAATAAGGGGTCCATGGCCTGAAAAACGTTGTAGACCCCTGGTCTTCCTGTTCTCACCATCTTTATTTATTGTGGTATCACGACAAATGTGAATCAGCACTCAACACAGAATACATATGAGTCTCCATTTGGTCATAGGTCATAAATGAAAGAACAGACAAACTGGAATTTTGGCCTGTAGATGGAGCTAGATGAAAAGTTAATGCATCCTTGTGGAGACATGTAGGGTAAATTCATCCAAAACTTTCTGAGACATTTCACTAAAAAAAACCCACAAACGTCAATCTCATGGTGACACAACAGGAAAAGTCAAGCGATCACTAAAATTAAAAAGATTCATCCTGTGGGGAACATGAATGTCTGCATCAATGGTAATCCATTAAATAATTGCTGGGACCAAGGTGGTGGACCGATTGACATTATATCCCTAAAAAGATAACATCATTTAGTGGTGTGTTTAATATGAGTGCATCTAATAAAAGAAATCACATCTGATACATTCAAACAGATCAAAAGTGATTCAGGTGACTCTGTGGGGAAATCTATCTGTTAGACTCCATTCATACACACAGCGTGTGCATCTCTGTGAGATGTGAATAAATCACAATCAATTTAACAGAAATTAACAGCAATTACACTCGGCGTCTCATGCATATGGAAATGCTCTAAAGGGGAGGCAGTTTATTCAAATGAGACTTTATCTTCATAGAGCAGCGTCAGTTTCTCAGGGCAGGCTCTTTCACTTGTCAGAAATGAACCATCTCACCTCTTTAAAGTTGCAACCGGTGGGAGCTCCAAAGATGAACATCATGGCAGCCCTCAACATTTCATTTCATTTCTCTTATTTTTTTTCTGTTTATTCCCTGCAAGAAACAGATGTCATGACGAATGGCGAGGGAGTTGGCTCTCGACAACAGAATTAATTTCCTTCCTGTAAAGAGGAGGAAACATGTCAATGGCAGGGCTTACAGAGAACACTCTATCTTGTGTGATGTAGAGTGAACTGAAAGGATTTCATTTCTTCTTCCGTGATAGGTCTTTTCACCGTGTTTAACCCATCTGTGCTGATAAAAACTGTAACTGGCATTGCACTTGGCATTTTTAGACAGATTTTGTTGTTTGATGGCATCTTTTTGGGGGATTTAATGACAATGAGCTGTCACATTTAAAATTCACAGTGCCTTTCCGATGGAATTTAATAATATAAATACATTTTCAGGTTTATAAAACATGAGATAAATGTTTGTCTTATAGAAAGCAAACATTAATGCCTTATTAGAAATCATTGTGAGGCAGCAGTGGAACAGAGATATCAATTGTGGACGACACATTGACTTGATATCAATTGATATTTCCACCAACAGTAGCCTCAATAAATTAGAATGCATTAGTCATGCTGTGTTTTTAGTGAAGTGTTCAAAATGTAGTAGGTCAGCTTGATACAGAAAGGGAAGAGTTGATTTAAATATAACTTGTTACGGTTGTAATAATGTACGTTTTCTCTTGCTATGTTAACATCAACATGGTGTCATCAACAAGTGGCCAGTGTGGTACAAAACATCCCTGAGAGATATCAACAGAATTTGTCAACTTTGCAGGGAATGGCATCTGGAGCTTAGCACAAATTATGTAAAAATTAGGATCCAAGGGTATGTAGCAGGGGGATACTTGGAATCAGGTACAATTGGCCAATCAGGAGGGAGAGCACCTTTGGCCAATCTAGAAGAGAGCACCTGAGTTGTTAAGAGGCCCATGAGGCACAGGTGTGTAAGCTTCATTCATGCTCCTGAGATCACTCCTGTGCACATGCTTCCTTGGTAAGCCAAACAAACCCTGTTTTATTCAAGATCATTTGTTTTTAAAGGTAATGTAGGGGTGCAGATGCACCCTGAGGTAATTTAGTTGTATGTATTATGTAAATATGGAATCTTTGTAAAAATGTGGGTCTGCCAACAATTTATTCTTTCTTTTGTAAAGGGTCCTAACAGTCCAAGAATAGTGGCAGTGGCAAGGTATGAGAATGTCTCTTTACTATCAAGCATGTGTGTAGACTGAGATCTAACATGTGCTCTCTTAAATTCACAGGCAAAGTGCTGGTTGACGTTTACAACATACTTAATTGCTTATTTGGATTTTGTTTATTGCATTTTAGTAGTTTGAGTGTATTGCTAATTTAAAGTTTTCTTTTGTTCTAGTGCTGCAGTTGGTGTTGGCCTATATGGTCACAGGAGCAGTTGGGGTTCACCTGTTGATTTGTGTTATCATTTTAAGATTTGCTGTGGCACTGATATCAGTGTGGGTGTTTTTCTGTTGGGGTAAAGAACAGGTTTATATTGTTTTGTAGCTTTGGTATTTATTCATTTATTTATTGTTTTTCTCCACTTATAGCATACTCCCAGTACATCAGACTGGTGTGCCACCTTCCCTGCATCAAGATGTTATATTTTTCAACTTTTGGTAACCGATGTTAGTGACCCTTTGTTGTAATAAAATAGCCTGTTATGGCATTTTGACCCACACTGACTGTTGGCTTCATTACTGAAGTTCACCTGTATGCGTTTTAGGGCTTAACTGGGTGCCACAGGTCCAAACGGTTGTCCGCATGCATCTATTCTATTCAGTTAGCATACTTTTCACAGGCCATGCATGCTAGTCATGATTTCTAAGGAACACCAAACAATGGGTCCAACCAGCAGGACATTTGTGATACATGATTATTCAAGGATCAATGAACAACAACAAAAAAGCATGAGCTGGACTGGGCAACAGGCTACTCCTAACAAGTTATTCAATTATTTGTTAGATTAGGGTTATTAAGTATAGTTTAGAATTACAGTGTATAGTATTTTTACAGTTTCCATTAATCGAATTTGCTAAGTATATAGGTGTAATCAATGTACTTACCACAAAAAAGGACTCATTTTAATTATGTCATTATGTTTTATAGATTATCTGACCATGTCCTTTATATGAAATCAACATAAACACTTGATTGTTCAAGTCAACTTTGGTTTTAACACATCATGACTTCTGTATGGAAAAACTTTAAGCAGTTTATGATAGCAGACACAGTTAACTTGCCTGAAGACATTAAATATGTTGATTTAAAAACAGATCTGAAGTGAAAAGTGAAAAATGTTAATTGTGGCGACTCTCCCCTCCCTTTTTCTGGCACACGTTCAATTTCCACTGATAACAAATTTATTCTTAACTCCATACACTGAAGTAAAAGTTGATAAGGCAGGTTAAAGAATAATTGCTACATCAAAATAATTCATTAAGCATTTTAGATCTGATAAGATGATTTTTGCCTATTTTCTCCTTCAGAGTCTCGAGATGGCAAAATGTAAACAGCAAAACAAGCTAACAAATTTTTTAAATGGATAAACTGGATAAATATGCGGCCTGTATTTCATAAATGAAGTGAATATCGTGATGCTGCATTCTTACATTTAAGATACATGTACAGACAAAGGAAACATTCAACCAAATAAACATCAACCACAACAGAAACCAATAAAAACAACAAGAAGTATAAGATGTTAGTGACACATTAGACAAGAACACATACCATAGAAAGGAGGTATACAGTACAGTGCCTCACAATTATTGTTCATTTCATTATCAAGTGTACATGGCCTGTGTAGGGGGAAACAAGGTTTCAAAATCTGCTCACAGAGGTCTGCAGTTCAGTTTTGTTTCGACACAGCTTGTCGTTTTATCATTAGACCCGACATTGTGAAACATCCACGACTCCCACTCGCACAGAATGAGTCATGACAACTAATGAAGAAAGAATCTCCATTAGTGGAAAAGAACACTTCATTTAAAAACCACTGGTAACCACCTGTCCTGTGCACATGACAGCTTTTCCGGTAATAATACCCTGAACTTACGTAACCAATAAATGCCCCTGATTGCACAATAATCATCATAACTTCTAAGTTGGTGAATCAATGCTGCACCTATTCTCCAAATCGCTCAAGGCCATAAAGTGTTGCTTTAATACCTTTTCATCTGTGCTTCAAAATGTACGAGGGATGAACATCCAAACAGAGATGAAATAATAATGTGGGGATTATTTCAAGGCTGGAGTGCTGCTGTGTATTCAAAGAGTCTGGTTTGTCCATGAAAGTGAAACGACTGCAATGCAGCCAAATTAAATAAAACGGACCATTTACAGGAAATGGTGAGCATGTTATGGTATGTCACTGATTTCTGTGAAGTTTCATGAGTACACTGGAGTATTGTGCAACAAAGTTTGGTCTGAAACACAGGAGCTGATACAATAGCTTCAGTAAGAGGTTTTTCTAACCACTGGTGGACCAAAAAAAAAAAAAAAAAAAAAAAAAAGTGCCCTC